>WNYA01001107.1:0-90227 GCA_019512145.1 Engystomops pustulosus
TAATGGTGCCATATAGTGCCCAAATAATACCATCATACTGTAGCCATGTAATGGTGCCATATGGGGCCCAGGGAATACCAGAATACTGTAACCAAGTAATGGCACCATATAGTGCCCAAATAATAGCATCATACTGTGACCAAGTAATGGTGCCACATAGAACCCAGGGAATACTGTCACACTGTAGCCATGTAATGGTGCCATATAGTGCCCAAATAATACCATCATACTGTAGCCATGTAATGGTGCCATATGGAGCCCAGGGAATACCAGAATACTGTAACAAGTATATGGTTCCATATAGTGCCCAAATATCGCATTCATAATTGACCAAGTAATTGGTGGAATAAAGAGAAGAACAAGGCACTTTCTACCCGTCATCTATCTCACCATAGCACGTCCCCAGTCCCTGTGTGATACTGTCACACTGTTGTTGCCAATGTTGTAATGGTGAACATTTATAGGCCCAAATAATACCAGAATACTGTAGCAATGTAAATGGTGGCATAATAGCCCAAATAATAAGATCCATAGTAGCCATGTAATGGTTCCATATAGTGGCCCAAATAATACCATATACTGAGCCATGTAATGGTTATGAGCCATATGGAGCCCAGGGAATACCAGAATACTGTAACCAAGTAATGGTCACCATATAGTGCCCAAATAAAGACATATACTGTGACAAGTAATGGGTTGCCACATAGGAACCCATGGAAGACTGTCACACTGTTGAGCCATGTCAATGGTTCCATTAGTGCCCAAATCAATCCCATCATATGTAGCCATTATTGGAAACCCCCAGGGAATATCATCATATTGTAGCCAAGAAATTGTGCCATATAGTGCCCAAATAATATCATCCTTTAACCAAGTAATGGTGCCATATGGTACTCAAATAATACCATTATGATGTGAGCAGGTTATGGTGCCACAAGGAGCCCAGAGAACCATCATATTGTAGCCAAGAAATGGTGCCATATAGTGCTCAAATCATAACATCATAATCTGACCTACTGTATACTGTAGCCATGTGATGGCAAAATACATTGCCCAAATAATACCCACATAGAGGTAACAGTAACAGTGGTACATGTGATCCGTCTCTTGCCCTGCCTTCTGGCATCCAATAGGGGGCGGACTTATAGTCAGGACCTGATAGGGATTGCCCCATGATTGGCAGATGTCTGTGCCCTTTAATGTGATGATTTCTTATAGCCAGTGCTGTCTCCGTATAACGGCACATTGTGGACACCCTGATGTCCCCCCGGATCTATTGCATCTAATAACTAGGAGAAAATTGTCATCAATTGTGATCATTTGTGGGACTCCAGACTAAGCGCAGGCGATGCCCGAGGATCCCCCCGACTCCTCCAGACTCTGACAATCAATGGCCGCCTGTCCACAGACACTTAACTTATTATCTCCCAATCAATGGCAGAGAGATGGAGAGGAGGCGAGCGGAGGAGGCCGGCGTGTGCCTGGTTTATTAGGTGCTGGAGGATATTAAAGGGATAGATGCGACAGGACACCGCGGGTAATTCATTACCTTAATGAGACATGGAGAGCTGACAGGTCGCGGGTATAAAGGTCACAATCCAGGACCTGCGAAACCTATTAGTATAATTGGGACAAATGCTTTGTAGTTAAACACGTCTGTGAGCATTACAATGGGGTTTAATTCCAAAACTGTGACCTCTACGTCAAAGCCAGACCTTAAAATAAATACAAATATAATAGATTTTTTAAAACAGCGCCACACGTGTTCATAGGTTGTAAGTGGAATTGCAGCGCACTCCCATTGACTTAAATGGAGCTGAAATGCAATTCCACTTACGACCAATGAAAAGGCTTAGCGCTATTTTAAAAATATGTCTAGTTTAGTGTCTGAATAAAGAAGCTAAGGGTTTAATCCATTACAGCCCCCTCCATATCCATTCAGCCCTAACTCCCAGAGCGTCGGAGGGAATTTAGTAATGTGTACACAGATATGTTTGCCTCTGGCACTTATTCATTAGGTAAATGACATTGGACGTGGAAGGATGGTCCCTTCTCTTCACATAATATCACCATATTGTACCCAACTAACAGTGCTATATAGTGCCCACATAATACCACCATACTGTGCCCAAGTAATAGTGCTATATAATGCCCAAGTAATACCATCATACTGTGCTCAAGTAATAGTGCTATATAGTGCCCACATAATATCACCATACTGTGCCCAAGTAATAGTGCTATATAGTGCCCACATAATACCACCATACTGTGCCCAAGTAATAGTGCTATATAATGCCCAAGTAATACCATCATACTGTGCTCAAGTAATAGTGCTATATAGTGCCCACATAATACCACCATACTGTGCCCAAGTAATAGTGCTATATAGTGCCCACATAATACCACCATACTGTGCCCAAGTAATAGTGCTATATAGTGCCCACATAATACCACCATACTGTGCCCAAGTAATAGTGCTATATAATGCCCAAGTAATACCATCATACTGTGCTCAAGTAATAGTGCTATATAGTGCCCACATAATACCACCATACTGTGCCCAAGTAATACCATCATACTGTGCTCAAGTAATAGTGTTATGGAGTGCTCAAATAATACCATCATATTAATAGTGCTATATAGTGTATAAACCATTATACAGTGCTATATTGTGTTCATATACAGTCCCACCACAGTACTGTATCCAATTACCAGTACCAGATAGTGTGCAAATAATTCCCAATACTGTGCCCAAATTTTCATCCACCTTAGATTAGAAAGTGGAACAATGTGATTCTCATTTCTGGCAATTGCTCCCCTACAATCACTCCTAACATTTCCCCCAGATTCAATGTTGTAGATCAGGTCCCGGGGGACAACATGGCCAAGTGCCCTGACTGGTGAGTGCCCGGGTGGGGAGTGGTGGTTTCCCTGACAAGAATCTGTAAGCCGAGCTCCTGCTCTGCAGATAGTCCTCGATTTTCTGATGTCATCGCTGTTCTGATGGATGATACTCAACATGTGGCCTGGAAACCAAGGACCAGAGATCATCATGAATCTAGTCCAACTTTAGAAAATGGTAAACTGCAACCGAGGCTCATCTTCTATATGACATTTTTTAAATTATTTTACAGATACTTGGAGAAGACCAAGCTTGGATAAAGTGAAAATCAAACAGGACGAGGACAACCAGGGTCCATAAAATGGAGAAGACCCCAATATCCTTGAGTCATGAGTTAAATGTGTAAAACTGATGATAACTTCTCTGATTACTGTTCTAATATTCAGAAAACTCCCGTAAAATCATCGGCTCAATGTGACAATTCTCATCCATTCACCGTATTAGGTCATAGTGATGTCATAAAGGAGGGTTTTAGAGATGAGCAAGCACTAAAATGCTCGGGTGCTCGTATTGAATAACGAGCCCCATTGAAGTCAATGGGAGACCGAGCATTTTTTTAGTAAAAGAGAACATTAAAAGAAGAGTGCATAATAAAATATTCCAGATGTTTACTGATGTTTTGCTTGTAAGAGCACATTGAGGCAGATTTACTTACTTCTCTGCACTGGATTCGGGTCCGGTCGGGATTCATCAAAGCAGTTCCTCCGCCGTCCACCAGGTGGCGCTTCTGCGCTGAAGTCCGCTGGAATGCCTCGAAATACACCGGCCTATCCAGGATGAAGGTGAGTGAAATTTTCGCGACACAATTTTTTTTTAAATGCGGCGGTTTTTCCGAATCAGTCGGGTTTTCGTTCGGCCACGCCCCCCGATTTCTGTCGTGTGCATACCGGCGCCGATGCGCCACAATCCGATCGCGTGCGCCAAAAACCCGGGGCAATTCAGGTACAATCGGCGCAAATCGGAAATATTCGGGTAACACGTCGGGAAAACGCGAATTGGGCCCTTAGTAAATGACCCCCATTGAAATAACACTATTCTTCACATTGCAGGTGTGCGGTGGTGTCTTCCGATAGGTTCGGAGATACGCGCGCACAGCTGCAAAGTGAAGAATAGAATTAAAACATTAAAAACAGTGAATACAGGACCATTTAAGTGCAGAACACATTGAAAGAACAATATTCTTCACATTCCAGATGTTCTGAACATCTCCTAACTTAGCGGGAGACGCGCGCGCACACCTGCAAAGTGAAGAATAGTGTTGTTTCAATGTGTTCTTACAAGCAAAACATCAGGAAACATCTGGAATATTTTATTATGCAATAAAAACACCGTTCTTCACTTAATTTAATGCTCGATCTGGAGCCGGCGAGATACTCGTCCGAGTAACGAGCCAGTCCAAGTATGCTAATACTCGACCGAGCAGTATACTCACTCATCTCTAAAGGGTTTCCCTCTAAGGACCTCCCTTGAGGAGCCGGTAGGGATATCTTCTCTAGGGTACGTGTCCCCTTCATGTATCAGTCATTTGCTGCTTATGGTCAAATAAACTTTCCTCAAGGATGACAACTGGGCCAAAAGTTCTTCATGGGGTTGTCCCACTTACTCAGGGGCGTAACTTTAGGGGGTGCAGAGGTTGCGGTTGCACCCGGGCCCAAAAGGTTTAGGGGGCCTTTATGGTGTCACTTTCCCATATGAGAAGACTATTACTATAAACCATACATTATAGTCGGGGCCTGCCATAGACTTTGCACTGGGGCCCATAAGCTTCTAGTTACGCCACTGCACTTACTGTAGATTCCACCTCAGGAATTGATACCCTGTGTCGTAACTTCCCAATTTTGAATGATATATAGTTCCCTAAGATACAGTATAGAGACTGTAAGTGTTAATCTGTTGCGTGGGCTCCGTAACAGAGAAGTTTACACCCAGTCCCCGGGATATCAGGAGGATGAATCAATAATAATCTCCCGCTGTTACTCCTGCTCAGAATAAATGTGAGTTGATAAGGAAAAATTTTTTTAAAAAAATACTCTAGCTTTTTTTTGGAGGGGGGGGGGGCTTCTTGTAAAGAAATTAGGAAGCTTCCCATTGTCTTCTCCTGATAGGGGGTCAGGCAGATGGAAACCATCCAAAACTCTCGTAGGTGCTGCTGAACTGCAGACAATTGTTTCTTTATTGATACATTGTTGCAAGGTCCATAGTGACAATTACAACCAAACGATACATTCATTCTTAGTCATGGGAGAAGAAAGCCTGGAAGAGACCTAAGGAAACGGGTGTTTGATGACTGAGTAGGCAAAAACAGAGGAGCTTTTCCCAATTTTTGTATTTACTAGGCAAAAAGCTTCACTAGAGCCCCTCCAGGGTCTTCCATGCATTGATAGATCATAGTATAGGTCAGTGGTGGCAAACCTATGGCACGGGTGCCAGAGGCGGCACTCAGAGCCCTTTCTGTGGGCACCCGGGCCATCGCCCCAGCACTCCAGACCGGACTCACAGAATCTTCCTGCATTTCCAAGCAACTTAAAACATGCTGCTTTCAGCCATATATTAAAGTGATACTGACTTCACTACTTGGGACTGTAGGAAGTGGGAGAAGGGATGAATTATCTTTGGAGGACCTACTGCCGGCCCCACGGTTCTCTGTGTACATTGCTTTCATTTTTGGTTGGCACCTCGCGATAAATAAGGGGGGGTTTTGGCTTGCAGTTTGGGCACTCGGCCACTAAAAGGTTTGCCATCACTGCACTAGGGTGTCAGCTGTTAGTTGCAGATGACACCCCAGCTTCCTGATACCGGCTCAGCTCCGGTGATGGATAAATCCTTCACTGAGCATCAATAGGTTAATGTTAATGTTGTTTTCATATTCTTTGCTTGTTGTGGAAACTGCTTTTATTGTATATCAATTGGCAACCAATCACAGAGCAGCTTTCATTTTAAGAGAGAACTTTTCGGAATGAAAGCTGTTCTGTGATTGGTTGCTATGGGTAACAGCACAGTTATGGCCTATGTTAGGGCTAGTTCGTTCAGGGATGTGTGTACAAGTGATACCTGTGCTGTATGTAAGGGGCAACCACTGGGGTAGATGCATCCATAGGGGCAGTTACTGGACTATGTGCCCTCCCTGTGAGATGTGATGTTCACAACCTTATATTCACCGGCCCAAGAAACCACCAAGAAAAATGAATTAAACCAAAGAAGATCCAATAAATAGACAAAAGACAAATAATTGCGAACTAAATAACCAAATATTTATTTATAATCCCATCCCATGGCAGACCCCCGACTCACGGAGAGTCACCCTTCAGCGCTCAGGAGAGGAAAAATCCCCTGTGGAGGAAACCTCTAGGGAAGCCATGGCTGAAGGATCGCCCTTCCTCTGGGCTTAGAGGGTCACTGCCAATACATATCTGTCACCCAGGTAGTCGGGTGTCCAAGGATCCCGAGGTCCAGGGGTCCACACATCCAGGGGTCCAAACATCCAGGGGTCCAGGCTCGGTACATCCAGGGGTTCACACGTCCAAGGGTCCACGCTCCATTGGTCCAAGGGTCCAGGCTCCATACATCCAGGGGTCCACACGTCCAGGGGTCCACACGTCCAGGGGTACATAAATCCACGGTTCTTCACGCCTCGACGTCTCCCCACCCAGTGCCTGCCCCTATTGACCGGCACAGATATTTATACTTGAGGCAGGTGGGCGTGGCAGCATGATGTGGCTCCTGATTGGCCAGTTCAGGCGGGTGGGGCTGTATGATCTTGCTTCTGATTGGTCAGTTTCAGTGTCTCTCTGTCAGAAATGGGAATTATGACATCAGCGCATCTATGACCCAGAATTCTGAAGAATTAACCCTTTAACGTCTGACTAGACTTGTCTCTTATATTGTAGTATAATATATACATATTTATAAGTGACGGCCTCACAGATTTTTTTATGTTAAGGACTGTACTGGGCCGAATGCCGAGTGATGTTGGGGCAGATTTATCAAGCTGTCTGAAAGTCAGAATATTTCTAGTTGCCCATGGCAACCAATCACAGCTCCCCTTTAAAATATTAATGAGCAATGGTAAAATGAAAGCTGAGCTGTGAGTGGTTGTCATGGGCAACTAGAAATATTCTGACTTTCAGACAGCTTGAAAAATCTGCCCCAGAGTGTCCTAATTAGACTGACTGCTGGTTTGGCCTAGGTTATGGAGGGACTGTTTTTTAGATGTTTGTATGAAACTTTATTAATAAAATATAAATTACTAAAAGTGCCGGAGGTGCTCAGGCTGACGGGTGCCCCTGCTCCTCTCGGGTTCCTAGGACTTAAATTTATGCACGCCACTGCCGGCCGGGGAAGCAGGAGAGAGCACGCGCCCCTCTCTCTACATGCCGCGGCTCTGACATCACCGGGGGATCATAATTCCCCGGTTGGGAGCAGGAGGAGACTTGCAGTGGGAGCGTGCATAAATTAAAAAACCATGGAAGCCGAATGGCGCTTGGTGGCCGCGAGCCTGAACGCCTCCGGGACTTTTACAAAGTTAATATTTTGTTAATACAGTTCCATAAAGACATCTATAAGATTAGGTCCCCAAGACTAATTAGGACACTTAATCACCAGTAATCTGGTCATAGGTGTCCTTTAAAGCTTTGTGTTTACAATTGGGGACCAGCCAATGACAGCCTCTGAAAACTTCAGGAGGAAACATTTGTTGCAGACATAAGGTAAATACAAAATAGTTAACCCTTACAGGCCACACAGCAGTACATAAGAAAGAAACAATACTGGTGTCTGCCATTTGGTGGCGTCTCATAACAAGTGGGACACAGCAATTGATACCGTAACATTCAATGCAGTAAAATGGGGAAATACAATGTAACTTGGTTATGGGGATGGAGTTGTAGGCCAGAAGAATGAATACCTGAGTTGCTGGGACCAGTGGGGGGGATCAGCTCCAACTGGATCCAGTTAGTCAAGTCCATTAAGTGATAGCCCAACTCCAGGACATCACACATGACATAGAAGCAGAGAGGTACAGCCAAGCAGATCGGAAGGTCAGAGGACAAACTAGTGGATGGACGGGGACAGTAGACAAAAGGATGTGGGGTATTTAAAGGGCCAGTACCTCCCCATCATATGAGGTCCACATGTATGTGAATCTAGTAATGACATTTGCACTGAGATGATAATAATTATTATTTATATAGCACACACAGATTCCGCAGCGCTGCACAGAGCACGACAAATTGGTCCCTGTCCCCAATGGGGCTCACAATCCAACAGTATGTTTTGGAGTTTGGGAGGAAACCGGAGGACCTGGAGGAAACCCACGCAAACACGGAGAGAACATACAAACTCTTTGCAGATGTTGACCCGGATGGGATTAGAACCCAGGACTCCAGCGCTGCAAGGCAGAAGTGCTACTCACTCAGCCACTGTGCCGCCCTGATGACATTGGAGCACTTATACTAGTGCACCCTAATGGGTCACGCGGTGCCACGGTGTCGGAGTTGTACCTTATGACTAGAGATCTGCAAAGTCTCCTATGATATGGCGCTCCCTGCACATTGTAATGTAGGGCTCATCCTGTGACCCACATTCTGCCGCGTCCACGAGACGTATCGTCTGCTGTAAAAATATTTATGTGATTAACCTAAGTATTGTGACATTTCATGAAGAGCCGGTCTCCTCTCCGGCGCAGCGTCACCGTCAGGCTGGAGATTTGATGTCATTAATACAAGTAATAATTCATTTTTGTGAAAGTGCAATAACAATGACCTTCACTGTCGCCGGGGAGCCGCTCCACTCACACAACACAATAGCGGATAATGAATGTGTGGAATTAGCTACTCCAGGAGCTTTACAAGATGCTTCTGATTAGGGTGTGAGCACATTATAGGATCCATTATTTTCTTCACTTGTCTGGATTGTCTCTCCCTTAAAGTCAAAGTAGACATGACGACCTCCGTCTGTCCGTCTGGTGACCCTAAGAGGCGATCACGTATGGACGTCAGGATGGAATCGCGGCTAGAAATAGCATCGCTTTCACTGGGGGACCAAGGACACCCGTGGCAGCCTATCTATGTAATACTTCACTTCTCCTGTGGTGGCGCTGTTGGGAAACACTAAGTTCTACCAGAGATTACAGCAGTAATTGTTGCAAACCTGAGCACATATTTATCTTGTTTTATGGTAGTTTAAAGGGAACCTACCACCACAAATCTACCTATAAAGGTAGATCGGGTGGTAGGTGGATCAATGGGACGTGAGGATAGCCCTTTTAAGGGCTAATCCTCACGTCCCCGCACTTTTTTAGTAACTTTTATTAGACTGGTATGCAAATTTTGTTATGCGGCTACTGGGGGCGTGGAGTAGCCGCATCTGAGGTTACATGGCGCGGCTACTCCACACCCCAGTAGCCTCTTTTCTCCTCCTACTCACCATCTTCGGCGCGCAGCTGCTCGTAGCTGCACGCTCTCGCCGGACGATCCTGCCGTCTGTGCATGCGCAGGGTGTGCAGGAAGAGGCCGGCTTAGTTGGCCTTCTGGGAAATGGCCAGCGCCAATTAACGGTGCGCTGGCCCTTTAAATCTTCCGAAGCCTAAGAGTCAGGGACGCGCACACACAGGATACAGGGGACGGGACAGGTAAGGTGCGCGGGCGCCAGAAGGGGGAGAGGGGCACGGGTGAGCCCACCACTTGCGATATGGGTTATGGAACCACCCGTGACAATGGATTTGAAAAAAACACAAACCTTCTTGATCAGTGTTCTTGATCTTGTGCAGAGCAATGATGACTGCACGTGTTTCTTTAGAGATAACCATGGTTAACAGAAGAGAAACAATGATGCCAAGCACCAGCCTCCTTGTAAAGTGTCCAGGGGTGTGATTGTTACTTAATCCTGACAGATTGATCTCCAGCCCTGTCCCCATCAGCCCCCGCACCTGTGTTACTGGAGACATCACTGACACCATGGCAGCTGCTCCGCCTAAGGCGCCTGCAATGAAGGGGAAGTGTTTTGGGGGAAATAGGCAAATATTTTCTTTGCAATTAGTTGCTGTTAAGCTGATCGCTCTTTATAACATTCTGGAGAATATGCAAATTGCCATTATAACACCTGATGCCGGAGATATTGTAACAATTAACATTTGTATCATTCTCAGAACTTATGGCCATGACTGTAACTATTACACTGTATTTGAATCTGTACAAAGTGAAACATGTTATGACAATGTTTCCTGTGTGTTTTATGGGTTACATGTCTCTCTTTGTGTTTGTCTTTGATACTGCACACAGTCTTTTCTTGGGGAATATTTTTCATTATTCATTCGCTGAGGTCACTCATTGTCTGGGTTTTATTTTTAACGTAAATTGGAGGACAGCAGAAGGTGAAGCGTCTTCACAGATACAGACCCACTACTCTGCCGTCTGATATTAAGAAAAAGTCTGCAGCCAATGAAGGGTCAAATATTAATGATCAAAGCCAAAGCGTAAAGCTGCTGGACTCCGAGGGCTCTGGCTAGTTATGTGCCCCTTATAATACTGGGGTCTTCCTATGTGTTAGGGGGGCTATGAATAATAACTTTATGCCTGCACCTTCTATTGGAATCTATAACACAGTCATTCCCTGTCTATACGAGATACATGAGCGCAATTTTAAAACACTTAAAAGCTTCTACATAGTTACACAGTTTATACATGACACATAGTTCAACCACGGAAGGGAAGGGATTGGATGAGGAAGGGATTTAGGGGAAACAATTCTATATAACATAACCATCAATGTTATTTAGGTGTAAAAAGGCATCTAGACCCTTCTTGAAGCTCTCTGCTGTCCCTGCTGTGACCAACGCCTGAGCTCTCTGCTGTCCCTGCTGTGACCAGCGCCTGAGCTCTGCTATTCCACAGATTGACAGTTCTCATAGTAAAAAAGCCCTGTCGCCTCCGGTGATTAAACCTTGTTTTCTCCAGACGGAGACAGTGCCCCCTCGTCTTTTGATTTGATTTAACCTGAAACAACTTACCACCATATTTTTGAACCATTCATATATTTATATAAATTAATCATGTCCCCTTGTAGTTGTCTCTTTTCAAGTTGTTTTAATCTTTCCGTGTAACTAAGACCCTCCCCTTATCATTTTTGTTGTCATGTACAAGCCAATGATGTCTGCGCAGGTGAAGTCTATTGCAAGACGAAAAGTCTGACATTTGCATTATAGGAGACCAGCTGGATAAGAACCTAAAACCTAAAAGCAGGAACTAGCACTAGCAGGAAACCCTTATAGGAAGTAACAGACTTGGAACCTATTGCTCAGGCACCTTCCGATGCAGGAAGCTGCCTTAGATAGCCAGGGAAATTTTATAGGGGTGAGAGGTGTGTCTATAGGATAAAGTTCTGGCTTCATATAATGGTGTCTTATCATGGTACTATGGGATTACGTGATGGAGGACCCATGAGAGGCTACACCACCTCTGCTTCCCTTTGATTTTCAGGTTGTGTCAATGGGAGGTGGTGGAGGTCTCCTGAGATAAGTGATGACTTGTGATTGCAGATCTGTAGGTGGGGTGGAGGTTATAATATGTATCTCCAAGGCTGAATTTAGCATAACATCACACATGTAAAGTGCAGATTGATTTACATGAAGCCTTGGGTTCAGCCTTGTTACATCTCAGATCCCTGCAATTCCATTTATCATTGTTGCAATGGGAGCGGCTGATGGTAAGTGACACGTGGGAGATGTAATGTATCATTCATCCGAATCTTCACACATACAACCAGACCTGGATAAATGTATGTAATGCAAAGTAAAGATGTAGCAGAGCACAAGATCCCATTGTGCTATTGGTTCTCTGCACTTAAAGGGTTGAGTATTGACGGCCATCGCTTGTCAATGTGGATAAAACACACAAGGGTCGGCGTTAGCGTGCAGCAAACTGGGCATTTGCCAAAGGTCCCCTCTCCTAAAGGGGCCCCTACATGTGGACCTATGTGGGCAGAGGATGTATTGCTCCTTTACTACCCCTTGGTTAAATGCCCGGGTGATGTCGGTAGGAAATCTACAATGAAAATCCATCCTGATAAACCAGGGACATTACTCATAGATCCAGGGACTGTGGGAATCCTCTTATATTTGTTATCCATGGCCTCCTTCCTTATAAAATCAACTTTTATAATTATGCTAAAGAGCCAGTAGGGCTCTGGGGATGTTACCAGAGCCTCTTCATGCTGTAGCTTCACAGGCTGTTACACTATACAGGAGCACTTCCTCCCTCCCACTGTGTGAGAGTACATCAGACAGCAGGAGGAGAAGTACTGAGGGAGCAAGGGGAGGAGAGACAGTGTAACAGCCTGTGAATCTTCAGCACGGATGGGCTCTGGTAATACCCCCCTTTGGGCTCATTAGAATAATTTTAAAAGTTAATTTTAGAAGGAAGGAGGCTATGGATAACACATATAAGAAGATCCCACAGTCCCGGTGCCTGGATCTGTGAGTAATGTCCCTGGTTTATCAGGATGGATTTTCATGGATTCAGATTTCCTTTAACTATTACAGAACCCAGAATCCACCCCCTTAAAAAGGGGTCAGTGGGCTAAAAATATTCATACAATAGGTCCCCAATATAATTGTTGGAAGGGGGGTCCAACACCAAGCACCCTCAAGACAGAGGAAGTAACAGGAAGCAGATAGCGCTGTTCTTGAAGCAGTGGTCAGATCAGGGTACTGCAGAGCAGCTCCTATGAATAGGAGTTGTATTGTAGTGACTCAGCTCAACCACTACACAGAGAATGGCGCTGTCTGCTTACTGTTCCATTCTCTGTTTTCCAGCTGATTTCTGGGGGGTAGTGTTGGACCCCCAACAATCTGATACTGATGAAAAGCGATTACATCTGCTGTGAACTGGAGCACTTAACCACTGAGCCGACACCATTGTCTCTTTGTTTGTCTTCTGTTATATATTTTCCCTATTCTGCCAATTAATTGTGCCGATCCTTATTACAATCGTAACCCGCCGCACATTAGGCCCTCGGCGCCGACACCAGAGCGTCTTCTCATCAAAGCGCCTCTTAATGAGGTTATTAAGGACACAAATGACGGAAAGTTGTCACCAAGCAATTTGCAACGTTGACAAAAACATGTCACTTCATTTCCTGCTGTGGCCTTGAAACCTCTCTCGCCGCGGCAGTCACTTATAATCAACGGCGCGGAGCGGGTGATTGTACATGACAGTAAACACACTCCCTGCTCCATCTGCATCACCTAAAGCGGCAAGAACCTGACACATTGTAACAAAGTCACATCAATAGTCAGTGTAACAGTAGGATCAGCCGCCACAGACAGTTATAGCGCGTGTGCGCCCCTCCGTACAGCGCCCCCTTGCTGCTCAATCCAGTATTAATGTCTCACTTTATAATTGGAGGAGGAGGAGGAGGCAAAAAGTTAAAAAGTTCTGCACCAATCACACAACTTAAAGGGGATATGTTCTGTCGAAACAGATTGGAACACATTTTCTAAGGGTCCTGCGGCCGCGATTCCGTGGGGTTTTCCCGAATATTTCCGATTTGCGCCGTATTGTGCCGAATTGCCCCAGGTTTTTTGTGCACGCGATCAGATTGTGGCGCATCGGTGCTGGCTTTCAAGTGACAGAAATCGGGGGAGGGGATGTGGCTGTCGGACAACCCCACAGATTCGGAAAAACAGCGGAATTTAAAAAACGATTTGTGTCGCAAGATCAGCACTCACATGCACCAGGAAGAAGAAGGTGAACTCCAGCGGACCTCGGTGCAGCAGTGACACCTGCTGGATATCGAGCGCATGATCTTAGTGAATCCCGGCAGAACCCGAATCCTCGTCAGACAACGTGCCACGGGATCGCGACTGGACCGGGTGAGTAAATCTGCCCCATTGTGTAATATATATCATTCATCACATCATATAATTACTATTATAATTGTTACATTCTGGGTTTTTAATTTCTGTGAATGCACCAGGGACACGTCCTAACACTGCTGTGCTCTCAGTTCTCTGCACTAGGTTACTCTGCAGTCCCAGCCCACTGCTGAAAACAGTTAAAGGAAATCTACCATCAAAATCCATCCTGATAAAGCAGGGACATTACTCATAGATCCAGGCACCGGGACTGTGGTATCTTCTTATATTTGCTATTCTTTGAAAATCTATTTTTACAATTATGCTAATGAGTCAGAAGGGCTCTGGGTGTGTCACTGTTTCACAGATTGCTACTCTGTTCAGGAGTACATCCTCTCCCACTATATGAGATTACAGCATACAGAGGGAGGGGGTAAGTGCAGACATTGCGAAGCTGCAGCATTGATTGGCTCTGGTAACACCCCCTCCCCCCGTAGAGGCCCTCCATGCTGCAGCTTCACAGGTTTGTACACTGCCTCCCCATCATCCATGCTCCCTCAGCTCTTTCCCCCTCACTCTGCTTGATGTCATATTACACAGTTGGAGTGGGGAAGTGCTCTCCTGCACAGTGTAACAGCCTATAAAGTTACGTCATGGAATTGCTTTTACAAGAAAGGAGGCCATAGAGAAAACATATAAGAAGATCCCACAGTCACAGTGCCCGGATCTATGTGTAATGTCCCTGGTTTATCACTTGTAATGTTAATGATGGAGTTCCTTTAAATATTACAGAGGAGAAAAACGAGGGGCAGTTCAATGAGCTCAGAGCACATCAGTGTGAGGACACACCCTCAGTGCACTTACAATCCTGTAACATTAATCCATATTTCACAGTCCTGCTGCTCAACACACACATGCAAAGGTCTGATTATACATCTCCCCTGACCCTGGCTGCAGAGAGCACAGAACACAGCTGTTAAATGATAATGTTGTGTTTCTTCTTAGTAGCAGCAGAACTGTGAAATATGGAATCAAATCCCAGTATTATAGCTTGTACTGTGTTCTCACACTGCTGTGCCCTTATCTCCCTGCAGTGGTCTACTCCTTAGTCCCTCTTATTAGCTCTGAATGAAACCTTTAGTAGGTTCCTGGTTTAATACTACAGGTTTTACTGAGAGAAAAGCTAGGGGCACAGCAGTGTCAGGATATTCCTCCAGTTCACTTGAGGAATTTACAATCTTCGAATATAGGTCCATATATCACAGTCCTGCTGCTACTAACAACACACACAAAGGTATTTGTGATATTACACATCACTCCAGGGACAATACCTCACACTAGCTGCAGAGATTCCAGAGGACAGCAGTGTGAGGACACACCTCAAATGGACTTGGAAAAGCTTCAATCCTGGGAAGATACATTCATATTTATTAGAACTAAATGTTGCAATTCAATGCTTAAGCTCCACCCCCTTGCCATTAAAAAAAATCAATACTTAGAGCCACAGCAGAAACCAGATGTCTTTTTGTCTGAATCTGTACAGAATGTTCATCCTGCCGGGATTTTCTGTTTTTATATTGATTGTACAGTATATCCTTCTTAGACCATTAGCAGAACTGTGAGTGCAGCTCTGGAGCATAATACAATATTACTACTTAATATGAACGCATCACATTAACAAAGTGACTCACAATTTCATATTGATTCAACTAATGTGACGGAGGAGATGTTAAAGGGAAGAATTTGGGAGATTTGAGGTGGATTGTCCGTCCTGGGTTGGGAATTGATGTAGCTTTTAACTCTATTGTGATGGAGAAGAGACCTCTGCAGGTGCGCTCACTTAGTGTTCGCTTTGTTCCCATCCTGTATACAGGAAACCACTGCCCCTCATACAGACACTTTCTTGGCTTCACTTCGCTTTTTTCTGCCTTTATTTAAGGTTCTGGCTGTAAGTGGTTTTAGCAATGAACGTGTCACACAAAGCGTCGAAATAATGGCGCACTTACCTTAGCTGAAGAGCAGAGCGTCCAGGAGAGTGCACTCCAAAGGGCAATGTATTATTCCTGCCAATGCGTCAGATCCACCAAATTAATTCTCCAAATTGGTTTTGCCTCGATAAAGTGCAACATCTTCCCATCGGGGCCTGACCTAATTTCTTTAGGGCAACTGGAGTCCCCCTGGTACCTGAGTGGCTTTAGCACGGCCTAGAGCTTGACTTGTCACGGTCACCTGGTCCAGGTGGAACAGGCCACGTCCACGCTGTGCAGGACTAGTGAGGGGATTGCAAGAAGAAGGAGAGGCCGCAGTGAGATGGAGGGTTCTCCCTGGGGCTGTCCCGGGGCATACGCATATTAGGGAGCACCAGGTAGATCGTAGAGGGGAGGCCCATGATGTTAGAAGCAGCCAGGGATCACACGTGGAGACAAGATGTAGAGCATCAAACTTACAGTTCCTCTATTCCAGAACTTTAATGCAGCAACAGTAACATGCTACGGTAGTGTCCTATCTGCCAATGTCTGAGGTATATGGTTGGATGCAGTCTGGTAAAGGAAGCTTGCAACCTAAATTCCGAGAACCTAGGGCCGGAAATCTTTGGCAGCAATCCTAGGTCAGGCTGTAGAAGGTAGAGTCCTGCAGCAGGCCTGATGGGGGGGATTACCCTAAGGTGAGACAGCAATAGCAGGATACTGTCTGTAGGCCTTGCGGACAAAAAATGGAGACAAACTGGATCAGTTTTAATGAACTTGTGTGAATAAGCCCTTACTCTGAAACGCTAACCATTGCTGGGGTGTTATGTTACTGGATATCAGGATCTTAAAGGGAATCTGTCAATGGAAATTTACCAAATAAACCGGTACCAGGATGTGGTAGAGCATATTAACACTTTCTAGATCCTGTTTCTTTCATGGCCCAGGATGGGGTCATCATCCAGAAAATCAACTGAGATGTAAATTGATTGTATTAAGTCAGGGAGGTGGAGAGTTTAGAACTGAAGTCAAGCTCTCCCCACCTCAGAATGTCCCCTCTAATGTGAGGAAACCTACTATGAGGAATCTACTATGAGAAGTAGATCTGATGGTAGATTCCTCCTTCTGCCTCTGCCCTAATCTGTAATTTAAAAATCCTAGAACCTAATCTAACTTTGAAAAAAACTTTATTTTAGTAATATGTAAATTACCTGCTGCTCCACACCCAGTAGCCTTTGCAGGTAATTGATGTCTAAAGAGTATAAAGTTTCCTCCTCTGTGACTTTATAAACTCCTCCTCTGTGACTGTAACTTTATACAACCAATTTACATGTCACTTGAAAGTTGATGTTCTGGATGAACATGAATAAACCTGATCTGGAAGGTGTTCAGCTGCTTGACATCATCATAGTAGCAGTTTATAAGGTCAATTTCTTCAAATTTTTGTGAGTTTTCATTAAAAATAGGCAGGTTGCCGAGGCTGCAGAGATCGCCTGACCACAGTATAAGTTGATTATCTCGGCATCATTCGCAAGTTATTGTTTTCTGGTAGAACGAGTTTCTTCAACCCTGATTCTGGGCAGAAAAACTTGTGTGTTCTTGTTGTTCCATAACCAGAAATTGTCTGCAGAGGCTGCAGAGAGCACCTGACAGAATAAAAGCAAACTACCAGGATGATACATTCAGCAGCTCAGTTCTGCTATAGATGCTCTACTTTCTGTTTAAAAACTATTTCAGAAAATATCAATATGTTTTTTTAAAAATAATAATAATATATAGCGCCATCAAATTCCGTAGCTTTACAAAAGGATTTTCCCACAAACTTAAACCCCATCGCTCCGTCAGACTAATGGAGCAGACGGCCACGCATGGCACAATGGCACAGGGAGCGGTCACCTCCCAGTTACTGTCCACCGCCTGGGGTGGATAAGGTAATTAGGTAGGGTAAGTTAGAATTAGGGCTCACTGTCTATGTCCGTTTTTTGGTCTTAGTCTCCCCATTACATTGATATTTGCTTCCCTGCAGTCCTATGTAAATCCAACTATTTTACATGATCACAATGCACTGAACCAAAAGCCCAGCTCGTCTCTGCTACATGTGTGAGGACATCACAGAGAAGACGATCTGTCAGCGGTAATTGGTTCAGTCAGATGTGACCATTAAAAATTCTAATAAGAGCATGAAAACTGGCGGAACAAGAGGTCGCCTGGCGCCTTTGATTCGGATTTTACCATGATGAAAGGAGTCACATAAGGTGCCGCGCCAATCTGTGGATATTGGAAGGAAGGATCTGCGCTGTCACAGCTGGTGATCCGCGGACTTGCCTTCACTTTCACCTCCTCAGATTATTATTGGCTGTTAGGATCTGACATTTCTACATGACACAGAGAGAGGCAAAAATCCTAGACAGTCTCATGATGTAAAGGAACGAGTTCTGCCAATCAAGGTGCCCTCTAACAAGGGAGACGCCGCGCCAAGGTTTACACCTTTTGCTCTTAAAAGAGATAGATACATGGATTCCTGGTGATTTTAGAAAACGGTGACGGATTCATACAGTAAAGAAGCTGCGCATTTTCCATCGATTCCCCGGTTATAATATTTGTAATTTATATGTAACATGTAATATATGAATTTGAGAAAGAAGATGAAATAACAACATGTGAACAAAAAATTGTCATATTTTTTGTGGTCGCCTCCTGCTTTATGCTTTTTGTATGATATTTGACGGAGAAGATTCAGTTGCTGGCGACTACCAGAACCAGGGTGACACGGCACTAGGAAGCCGAGCGCCATATTGGGGCTTATTTACTTACCCGCCGCTGGAGTTCACAGAAAGTGCATTGTCCGTGTATAATGTGCTGTGCGGGGAGTCACTAAGACCCTGCGCCCGATATCCTGCATGTGTCGCTTCCCCGATCAGGTCCTCAGAGTTCACCTTCTTCTTCCTGGTGCATGTAAGTGCATTGTCCGTGTATAATGCGCTGTGCGGGGAGTCACTAAGATCCTGCACCCAATATCCTGCATGTGTTGCTTCCCCGCTCAGGTTTCAGGAGTTCACCTTCTTCTTCCTGGTGTATGTAAGTGCATTGTCCGTGTATAATGTGCTGTGCGGGGAGTCACTAAGATCCTGCACCTGATATCCTACATGTGTCGCTTCCCCGCTCAGGTCCCTGGAGTTCACCTTCTTCTTCCTGGTGCATGTAAGTGCATTGTCCGTGTATAATGCGCTGTGCGAGGAGTCAATAGGATCCTGCGCCCGATATCCTGCATGTGTTGCTTCCCCGCTCAGGTCCCCGGAGTTCACCTTCTTCTTCCTGGTGCATGTAAGAGCATTGTCCGTGTATAATGCGCTGTGCGGGGAGTCACTAAGATCCGGCGCCCGATATCCTGCATGTGTCGCTTCCCCGCTCAGGTCCCCGGAGTTCACCTTCTTGTTACCGGTGCATGTAAGTGCATTGTCCGTGTATAATGCGCTGTGCGGGAAGTCACTAAGATCGTGCGCCCGATATCCTGCATGTGTCACTTCCCCGCTCAGGTCCGCCGGAGTTCACCTTCTTCTTCCTGGTGCATGTAAGTGCTTGGGCTTGCGACACAATTTGAAAGTTAAATCCCACGCTCAGTCCGATCGTCCCACGACCCGCCCCCCGATTTCTGTTGCATGAAAGCAGCGCAGCTGCGCCAAAATCCGAACATGTGCGACACAATCCCAGCGGAGACCCCTGTTAAATACCCGTCAAAGCCGTGCAAATCCCTGAAAAGGCGAACAGTCCAACGAAAGTACAATCCTTAGTAAATGAGCCCCATTGTCTCAACAAGAGAGGCCATTGTAATGTGTCAACACTGCACTAAGATTGTGTTTACAAAACATATTGTTAACATAATGTTAACACAATGATTCTACATTGCCTTTGCACAAACTCAATGTTAACTCAATGCGAATATGACAATTTCATAGTCGGAACACAACTGAATTGCATTTACAATACGTTGACATATGGAACGTGTGAATGCAGCCTTTGGGCTGCGTTCACACAAGGCGTTTACATCGTGTTTTAAAACTCTATATAACAGCTGTGGAGAGGAGATTTGTCTGATTGTATTGCGTTAACATTTGCGTTAATCAGACATAAAAGCATTGGTGCACATTTACTAAGGGCTTTGCAACAGTTTTCTGACGGAATTTGCACGTTATTTAGGTGTAAACTGCCTGCACTCCACATGTGTCGCACGTGACCGTTTTGTGGTGCAGCTGGGCTTGGCATCATGCAACACAAATTAGAAGGGGTTCCGGAGCTCAATCTGAGCACCAGATTTAATGTGCAAAGTGTTAAAGGTGCATCACAAAAAAGATGGTGGGATGCAGGGAAGCGACACATTCATGATTTCTGGTGCACGTTCTTAATGAATCTGGTGCACTCAAAGTGCTCTGGCACATGGAGGCCAGCGCAGCTGCACCACAAAAGGGTCACGTGCGACACAATAGAGACGTGGACACTACTTAATAACCTGTGCAAGCCATTTACACCTAAAAGAATGTGCAAAGTCCAACAGAAAACTGACTGAGAGCCCATTCACATTGTTAACATAATTAACACAGGTGTTAATGGAGCCTGGAGCCCCTCAGGCTCATTTGCATACAGTATCCTGGTGGTAGACGTCCTTTAAGTGATTTATGGGCTGGTAGATCCCTTTAAATGAATGTGCTAAACCTTAAGCTATTGGAGTATAACTAACTTCTAGTTTGTGCCGTGTCAGGGGGTCAGGGCAGGGTTGGGTTGGCCAATCAGATGATCCCCTCCCAGACTCTAACCCATTTTTTTTGAAAAAATGCGGCGGTTTCTCCTAATCCGTCGGGTTTACGTTCAGCCACGCCCCCCGATTTCCGCCGTATGCATGCCGACGCCGATGCACCTCAATCCGATCGTGTGCGGCAAAAACCCGGGGCAATACAGGGAAAGTCGGCGCAAACCAAAAAATATTCAGATAACACGTAGGGAAAATGCGAATCGGGCCCTAGTAAATGACCCCCATTGTGTCTCATAAATTCAGAAGAAGAAAACCCAATTTGGAGGGCCTATTTCCAAGAACTTGATGAATGTCCCCCCCCCCCCCCCCCAGAATAATTTTATGTTTTGGGCCAATGTAACCCCAGACTGATGCAGGCGCAGGGACCCTAATGACAGAACAAATGTAGCAACCCCCGTAGTCAGTAGACAGGGAGATCCTCTCCTCCCTATAATATGGTTATTGTCCTCTTCATACGTATAATAGAGAATAATCCTAAAGTGAGAGGTTCTCTGCGCTCTGAGCCATATGTTCACCTAATTCTGGTTTTGACCTCTTTATTATGTAGTCAACCCTCCAAAATGTAATCAAAAATGTGATCTCAGAATTTTTAGATCCCATAATCCTAAAGTAGAAATACAAAACGTCATGGAACCGCAGAATAATGCGAACTTGGATTTTCCTTGAATAATTAAAACAACTTTAAACATTTGTATCTTTAAGTGTTTGGATACATTGTAACATTTTCTGTTTCTATTCTGACAATGGCCTATAGGTGGCACTGTTGTCACTGCAGTTTATGGCCAGATTCATGGCTATCTCTCTCCGCTCTCCACATATCAAGTCATTTTTTTTTTGACCACCAAAAATTCAAATGAAGGTACAGGAGACACGGGCTATTTATAAAACTGCGAAGGGGAAGTTCAATGTGAAAAATTACAGGCTTCCCGCAATAATTTCCATTTCCATGTTGTTAAATCCAGAGAAAAATCTCCGTAGCACAAAAATCCATATTTTCATCTGCGGGGAATTATCATTTCACAGGATGTAGGGCAATAACTGTGATGCAATGGATGGGGGTTTCAGGGCTAGAGAAAGAAATTCGGGGGTAAAAAAATAATTTGAGAATCTTTAAAAATATTTAAGGATTTGTCTGGTTTAGTAAATACTTTCTCTGCCAATCAAATATTAATTCTGGAGCAAATTTTTTGAATTCTCCACCAATGTTTTCTTCTGGTAAATGGGTGTAATGATTCCAATGTCTGCAGGGGGGCGCCATTTCACTCTATGACACTGTCCAATCAGCACATGATTAATAAGAGACTGGTAGATAGGATTACATCCTAACAATAGTGCTGCCTTACCGTACACATTCATGTTACCTCTATACAGCACTGCTGGTGCCACTACACATAATAATACAGGCGGTCCCCTACTTAAGGACACCCGACTTACAGACGACCCCTAGTTACAGACGGACCTCTCTGCCCCCTGTGACCTCTGGTGACTCTCTGGATGTTACTATAGTTCCCAGGCTGCAATGATCAGTTGTAAGGTGTCTGTAATGAAGTTTATGATGATCCTTGCGTGGTGCATGTTACTATGCCTATTTGTCCTGGGACACCACAGGCCTTATATGTGTGTATAGTATGGCAGTATATTGATTTGCCATCATGTGTACTGCTTATTGGTAATATGTATGTGTATGGTATAGTAGTACATTCCACTGTGAGTTAACGGTACCAATGCTATTATGTTGTACTATTTTATGTGTAGGTATAGTAGAGTACAGGCAGTCCAAGGAGTTACATAATAGGTTTCCATAGGTTTGTTCTTAATTGAATTTGTATGTAAGTTGAAACTACAATCTGATATTTTTTTTGACATGTGTCCGAACAAATTTTTTGCCCCAGTGACATTGGAGTTTCAAAATTTTTTGCTTTATTGGACAAGGATATAAAAGCTTCATTACAGACGCTTTTACAGCTGATATCGCAGTCTGGGATATCGTAACATCCAGACTGTCACCAGAGGTCACAGGGAGGTGGTCTGTCTGTACTATGGTTGTCCTGAAGTCGGGTGTCTTAAGTAGGGGACCGCCTGTACTCTACAGGTGTAGCAGAGTGAATGGATTCAATTTTTATCTTTAAAGTAGGTGCCAGATCTTCAGTCCCAAGGTCTGAGACAGGTGGCGGCACCTTTGGTGTTAGTAAGGAGTGAAGAATATCGAAGAACCTTTTGGGATCACTAGAGAGAGAGAATATTAGATGAGGGAAATAGACCTGTTTAACAAGGTGAAGGGCAGAGTTATTGGTTCTGAGCACAAAGTTGTGTATAAAGTGTATAAAGTTTGGAGATGTGCGCGATTTTTTCCAGACATTCGGCAATCCTGAAGCACTGCTCAAGAAAACGGTTTTCATCCATGTGCCAAGGTTATGTTGAAAATGGTCCACAAACAGGTAGGGTGAGCTGGGAGGACGATATACTACAGCCACACGAAAAGAGAATGGGCAGAAAAGTCTGTAGGTGTGGGCCTCAAAAGATAAGAAAGTGAGAGAGGGTACGGGAGGAAAGACCTGGAAAGTGTAAAGTCGAGAGAGTAATTTGCCTAGCCCTACTCCCTCATATCTGGAGCAGAGAGAAAAGTGTAATCCACCATAAGACAAAGCAGCAAGGGAGGCAGAGTCACCAGCTGGATCCATGTTTAAGGAAACCTACCACTTAAAAGTGGTAGTTCTAAGACACAGATTCATGGCACCAGCTCAGGGTGAGCTGGTGCCGGAGCATATTTTCATTAGTACAATAAACCCCATATCGCCGATTTATAAGTTATATTAAAATTTGTCACGGCGCACCACAGTAGGGCACGACGTCACCGAGCTCTGCGGCACACTTGTGCACGCGCAACTTAGCACGGTTTCCCCCGTGCCATATATCTGTGTCTTAGAACTACCACTTTTAAGTGGTAGGTTTCCTTTAAGTGATGACCAGCAGGTCGAAGGAAGAAAGAAAGAGGTCAACAGATCCTAGTGCTATACCATTCACATACATAGTAACACTTTACTGTACTAGTACTGCTACATCACATAACAATAGCATTGTTATACTATACATATACAGACTTCAAACTATACAGTATGTATTACCATGCATATACCAATATACAGTACCAGTGATGCTATACCACAAAACAATTGAAGTGATATACCATACACATACATAGGCCAACATTTACTAAGAACAGTGCAGTGTGTATTATGTGCAGTTTGCCTGTGCAGTGTGCAGGGGGCGCCAGATTCAGGATTTCAGGTGCCCATTCTTCATGCATCTGGTGCCCCATGCACTGCCCTGACAGAGTGCACCACTTTTTTTTTGGTGCACCTTTAAAAATAGGGGGTGTGCATTGTATGATAAATCTGGCGTATGGACTGATGGAGCACCGGAAAGCCCCCTTTAGTACAGAAATTTGTGTTGCAGGAAGAATAGTGCAGCCGTGCCACAAAACGAGGACACATTAAATACCCGTGCAAGCAGTTTGCAAAGTCCTCTAGAAAACTGGTGCACTTCCTTTAAACCCCTTAAGCTCGGCGCCGTAGCTCACGGCGCAGGAGGTTATACGGCGAAGTATGAAGAGGGCTCAGGGCTGAGTCCTCTTTAATACAGAGGTGGGGGTTTTTGATTTGGACCACAAAACCCCCACCGCTAATAACGGGCGGTTGCAGTGCACCGATCGCGGCTATTAACCCTCTAAACGCCGCCGCAAAGTCGCGGGCGGCGATTATTTAAAAGCCGGCGGCGCGCGCGGCCCGCCATCTTTTTTCGATCGCCACGCCCCCGAACGTCATCGGGGGGCGGCGCTCGGGTACATTGTAGCCTGGTCTTCTTTGGACAAGAGGGCTCATGGTTTATGCAGGTTCCGTTTTACAATGTGCCAGGGCTCATTGTAATGTAAGACTGCAAAAAACGCAAATATTGACAATACGTAGTATTGCAGTATATGGTAGAGAAAGAGATCTGATCACTAGGGTTTATTGTTACCCTAGATGGTCTAAAAAATATAGTGAAAAAAAAAAAGAAAAAAAAAGTTTAAAAAATAAAAACATTAATAAAACCTTATTAAAAGTTCAAATCACCCTTCCCTTTCACTAGAACGGGATATATAAAATAACAAACAGTAAAAATCAAAGACATATTAGGTCTCGCCGGTCCCCAAAATGCCCGATCTATCAAAATAAAAACGGTTACGGCCGGCGGTGACACTCGGGCGGGGGGGGAAATGGCCGCCCAAATGTCCGAAATGCGACTTTTACCCCTTTTTACATACATAAAAAATGAATAAAAATGATCAAAAATGTCGCACAGACCTCAAAATGGTAGGCAATGAAAACGTGCCTCATTTCGCAAAAAAAAAAAGGACCCTCACACATTTCCGTGCGCCCAAGTATGAAAACGGTTATTAGAGTCAGAAGCTGGCAAAAAAATTTTTTTTTCTTTTTGTACACATGTTTATTTTGAAAATGTATTAAACACAATAAAACTTAATAAAATTGGTATCACCGCAATCGCAACGAACCAAGAATAAAAGTAGGCGTGTTATTTGGGAGGAGATGAAAGTGTCGTAACAACTGAGCCCACAAGCCGTGACGCACGTGCGGTTTTTTTCAAATTTTCCAACATTTGGAATTTTTTTTCAGCTTCGCAGTACACGCATGTTTAAAATAAATAACATTAGGGAAAAGTAAAAATTGGTTACGCACAACAGCCCTCACCACAGGTCTGTACACGTTAAGTTAAAAGAAAAGTTAAAAGTATGGATTATTTGAAGGTTTGGCGAGCGAGAAATGAGAAGGGAAAACCCTCCGTCCTTAAGGGGTTAATAAATGTGTGCCTAGGGTACAGGGAAAAGCAAAACATATAAAATTCTTATTTTTTATCCACCACTAGGGGAGGCTAATGAGATGCAGCTACTATAGGCTGAACCCTTATAACAAAACAAGGGGAAGATTTGCTACCGGGTACTGTCGCGATCCCCGGTGTTGCGTGACCGACAAGTGAAGTTCGGGCCGATTTGGCAAGATTGTGCGTCCATTTTCCGCATATGTCACTTCCAGCTGAGGTTTGCCTGGTTAACCTTCTTCTTCCCGAGTATGTGAGCGCATTGTCTGCGCACCAATTTGACAAAATTGTACATCCCACGCTTAGTCAGAGTCCTTGGGTATGTCAGTGTCGGTTGCTCCGATTTTGTCGCAGGCAAGTCGGTTGCATTGCGCCCAAAACCCTCCACTTAAATATGTCGCCAATTGAAATAGTATGGAAACCCGACGAAAATGCGCGCGCGGACCCTACTAAATATGCCCCAAATGTATCAATCTCTCATGTGAACATCTATCTTGTCAGGTGTTCAGAGAAATGTGATCGAAAACCAAATCAACAGAGAATTTAGAAACACAGAATGAAAAAGTGGAACATCCCTTTAGTAAAAACGTGCACAGGAAACAGCAAATTCACTTTCGCATCTTCCTTGCTCTGTGGATAGAAAAAAAAGCGAAGAGACAAGAACTTGCCTTGTCCATATTTCAAAGTAAAATGGTTCATATTCTGCGTTGGGGAGAATAGATGAGGGGCGGCGAGCGGGCGGATCATCCATGCTGACTGTGACAATTTATGAGCTTTACATTTGTGCCAAAGGGGTGCGGTGATATAAGTTAAGCCGAGGTGCATCTCGTGCAGCCAGAGCCGGACTCCATTGTGCCGCGTCGGGGGGATTTGGCTCCGGCAAGGGCACGCTGACTGATGGAACGATGAGGTTTTCTTGCATCGTAAAATGTTAAGTTCATAATTCCGGAGACGTTGGCAGGGGGAGCGGCGCAGTATTCCTGAGGAATTGGAAAGAATTCTACTTCTAAGCAAACCCATGGGGTCAGCTTGAAATTGATCAGAGGAGAAATCTTTCTCTTCTATTATCCCCTTTACTGCATTTTCTTCTCGTCAGCTTTTTTCGCTAAGGTGTTTTTCCAAAAGTGAGAAAATGGTGAAAATTGCGATTGAAGACGGTTATTTCTTGGCGGGCGCGCATGGTCTGGGCGCTGAATGTGAAATACATACAAGAATGTATCTGAAAGGCGCATGATGCTTCGCAAATCTGGAGTGAGACTTGCATAAAAATTTTACAGTTTTATAGTTTGATACAATGTATCCAGGGCAGGTAAAAGCAGCAGCCTGAGTCCAGGTTATAAAAGAAATAACGGGTCACATGCAGACTGCCACCCGTGTTATGTTGTCCAGGAGATCTGTGGAATCATACATTGTGTCTGTTGTGATAGCAGCAGGATGTTCCATATGGATTGTAGCTTCAACACGTGCAATGCTTGTTCTCACACTGCTGGGCTCTTAGCTCTCTGCAAGTGGTGTTAAACATTGGGGCACATTTACTTATCTGGTCCTGTCGCCAATCCACGCTAGCGTTGTCAGGTATAATGTTGCTGATGCGGGGACGTTAACTAAGATCGTAAAAGATAGCTGAAATGTGTCACTTCCCCACTCAGGTCCCTGGAAGTTCACCTCTTCTTCCTGGTGCATGAAGTGCATTGTCCGTGCCATATAAGGTGCTGTGCGGGGGTCAATAAGAATCATGCGCCCGAGATCCTGAATGTGTCGCTTCCCCCTCAGTCCAGGAGTTCACATTCTGCTTCCTGGTGCATGTAAGTGGCATTGTCAGTGTATAAATGTGCTGGCGGGGGGGGGACCGTACTAAGGATGGCATCGATATCTGCATGGTCACTTCCCACTCAGGTCCCTGGGAGTTCACCTTCTTCTTCCGGTGATGCAAGTGCATAGTCAGGGGTATAAGTGTGTGCGGGGGTCATAAGATCCTCGCGGCCCGATTATCCTGCCTGTGCGCTTCCCCGCATAGGTCCCTGGAGTTCACCTTCTTCTTCCTGGTGCATGTAAGTGCATGTTGTGTAGAATGCCGCTGTGCGGGGCGTCCCTAAGAATCGTGCATCCGATATCCGGCATGTGTCATTCCCCACCCAGGTTCCCTGGAGTTCCCCCTTCTTCGTATGGTGAGGTACAAGTGGCATTGTCCGGGATATATGTGCGGTGCCGGGGACAGTCACTAAGATCTGCGCCGATATCATGAATTGTGTCGCTTCCCACCGCTCAGGTCCCTGGAGTTCACCTTCTTATTCATGGTGCATTATAAGGCATTGTTGTGTATAAGGCGTGTGCGGGAGGCACTAAGATCGTGCATCGATATCATGAATGTGTCACTTCCCCACTCAGGGTCAACGGAGTCACCTTCTTATTCCTGGTGCATGGTAAGTGCATTGTCCGTGATAATGCGGCTGTGGCGGGGAGTCACTAAGATCGTGAGAACGATAGCCCGCATTTGGTGTCACTTCCCTGCTCAGGCCCCGGAGTTCACTTCTTCTTCCTGTGAATTGTAAGTGCACGTCCGTTTATAATGCGCTGTGCGGGGAGCACTAAGATCGTGCGACCGATTATTCCCGCATGTGCACTTCCTGCTCGGTACCCGGAGTTCACTTCTTCGTCCTGGTGCATGTGTAAGTGGCACTGTCCGTGTATTAATTCGTGCGGGGGAGTCATAAATCCTGCGCCTATATCTGCATGTGTCGCCCCCGCTCAGGTCACCGGAGTTCACCTTATTAGTAATGCTGCATGTAAGTGCAGTGTCCGGATCTATGTGCTTGTGCGAGGAGTCACTAAGATCCTGCGCCCGATGTATCCTGATGTGTCGCTTCCCCGCTCAGGGCCCGGAGTTCACCTTCTTCGTCCTGGTTGCAGGTACTTTTGAAGTGCATTGTCCGGTATTAATGCGATGTGCGGGAGTTCACTAAGATCGTGGCCCGATATCCTGCAGGTTGTCACTTCCCCGTCAGGTCCCCGGGTTCACCTTCTTACTTATGGTTGCATGTAAGTTGAATGGTCCGTGGATAATGGGCTGTGCAGGGAGTCACTAAGATTGTGCCTCGATTGACTGGCATATGGGTCCGCTTCCCGCTCAGGTCCAAGGAGTTTCCCCTTCTTATTCCTGTGCATGTAAGTGCATTGTCCGTGTATAAGGCGCTGTGCGGGAGTCCTACGTCCTGCGCCCCGATATCCTGCCTGTGTCACTTCCCGCCTCAGGCCCGGAGTTCACCTTCTTCTTCCTGGTGCATGTAAGTGCATTGTAGTTGTATAATGCGCTGTGCGAGATCCAATAAGTGGTGCCCGCCCAAATTGAACCTGAATGTATCGCATGCAGGTAAAACTTGGGTGTGTCGCTGCGTTCCGTGGGTTTACCGCGGATGAGAGTCCTGAGTGTGTCACCTTCTTCTTCCTGGGGTGTCATGGTTGAAGTGGAATTATGTCAAATGTATAGGAGTGTTGTACTGTTTTCGGGCGTGTGGAGGGTCACAGTAGTGATTGTGTACAACGGTGGTTGTGGTCTGTATCCTGATTGGTGTGCGTTCCCGCGCTCAGGGGCCGTGAGTTGGCTAGCCGTCCCTGTATGAGGGATCTGTATGAGGGATCTGTATAAAGGATCTGTATAAGGAATCTGTATAAGGGATCTGTATAAGGGATCTGTATAAGGGATCTGTATGAGGGATCTGTATGAGGGATCTGTATGAGGGATCTGTATAAAGGATCTGTATAAGGGATCTGTATGAGGGATCTGTATAAGGGATCTGTATGAGGGATCTGTATGAGGGATCTGTATGAGGGATCTGTATAAGGGATCTGTATAAGGGATCTGTATGAGGGATCTCCCCTACTTAAGGACACCCGACTTACAGACGACCCCTAGTTACAGACGGACCTCTCTGCCCCCTGTGACCTCTGGTGACCTCTCTGGATGTTACTATAGTCCCAGGCTGCAATGATCAGCTGTAAGGTGTCTGTAATGAAGCTTTATTGATAATCCTTGGTTCATGTTACTACTGCTATTTTGTGCTGGGGCACCACCAGGGCTGTATGTGTGTATAGTATGGCAGTATTATTGATTTGACCTCATGTGTACTGATTATTGGTAATATGTATGTGTATGGTATAGTAGTACTATTCCACTGTGAGTTAACGGTACCAATGCTCTATAGTTGTACTATTTATGTGTATGGTATGGTAGAACTACAGGCAGTCTCTAGGTTACATACAAGATAGGTTCCATAGGTTTGTTCTTAAGTTGAATTTGTATGTAAGTTGAAACTGTATATTTTAAAATTGTAAATCCAGATTCAAATTGTTTTGCTGTAATTGGACCAAATATTATCAATAAAACTTCATTACAGACATCTTACAGCTGTAAATTATAGTGAACTATAGAATCCAGAGAGCTTCACCAGAGGTCACAGTGGGCAGAGGGGTCCTTCTGTAACTAGGGGGTCGTCTGTAAGTCGGGTGTCCTTAAGTAGGGGACCGCCTGTATATCACTCAGCCCCACACCTGTCAATTGCAACTTACAATTAGTGTTGTTCCAAGAAGAAAGCAGCCATATTTTTGTAACCTTCTTCTTCCCGGAGTATGTGAGCGCATTGTCTTGCGACACAATTTGAATTGTAAATCCCACGCTTAGTCAGAGTCCTTTGGGTTGTCAGTTGTCGGTTGCCCGATTTGTGTCGCATGCAAGTCGGTGCAATTGCGCCAAAACCCCCACTTAAATATGTCGCAAATTGGAAATAGTCTGGAAACCCGACGAAAATGCGCCGCGCGGACCCTTACTAAATATGCCCCAATATGTATCAATCTCCTCATGTGAACATCTATCTTTTCAGGTGTTTCAGAGAAATGTATCAGAAAACCAAATCAACAGAGAATTTAGACCACAGAATGAAAAAGTGGAACATTCCCTTTAAGTAAAAACGCTGCACAGTAACCAGCAATCACTTTCGCATTCTTCCTTGCTCTGTCCGGATAGATAAAAAAAGAGAAGAGACAAGAACTTGCCTTGTCCATAATTTACAAAGTAAAAATTTTTCATATTCTGCGCTTGGAGAGAATAGATGAGGACGGCAGCGCCGGGCGGATCATCCATTGCTGACTGTGACAATTTTATGAGCTTTACATTTGTGCACAGGGGTGATATAAGTTAAGCCGAGTGCATCTCGTGCAGCCAGAGCCCGGCCTCCATGTGCCGCGTCGGGGGGATTTGGCTCCGGCAGAGGGTCACGTGACCTGATGGAACGATGAGGTTTGTCTTTGCCTCGTAAAATGTTACAGTTCATAATTCCGGAGACGTTGGCAGCGGGAAGCGGCGCAGTATTTCCTGATGAATTGTGCAAAGAATTCTACCTTCTAAGCAAACCCATGGGGTCAGCCTGAAATTGATCAGAGAGAAATCTTTTCTCCTTCTATTATCCCCTTTTACTGCATTTTCTTCTCGTCAGCTTTTTCGCTAAGGTATATCCCGTTTAAATGACTGTGCTACACCTTCAGCTATTGGAGTCATAACTAACTTCTAGTTTGGTGCACGTTCAGGGGGTCAGGCAGGTTGGGTTGCCATCATTGATCCCCTCCACCCCAACCTAACCCATTATGGTGGCGATTATGGGGCGATCCCTCGGCGCGTTCTCTGCATGGTGATTCTGATCTTCACCAGTCATTCACTAGGCCGTTCCTCTGACGTCCACCAGGTGTCCTGCTTGCCTGAAGTCCGTCCGAGGCGCCCGGAGTGCCACCCTTACTTGGTGAGTGTAATGACGTGTCCCCGCTGACCACTTTGTTGAAAAAATGCGTGCGAGTTTTCTCCTATCCTTCGGTTTTCGTTCAGCCCACGCCCCCCGCTTTCCGCCTGTGTGCATTGCCGAGCTGCCGTGCAACCTCTCTATCGTGTGGCGCCAAAAACCCCGGGCAATCACAGGGAAATCGGCGCAAACCAAATATTCAATAACACGTGGAAAACGCGAATCGGTGGCCCTAGTAATGACCCCCATTGTTCGCATTAATTCACGAAGAAGAAACCATTTGGAGGCGCCTATTCCCAAGTAACTTGATGAACGCCCCCCCCCCCCCCCACCCACCCTATAATTTAATGTTTGTTGGGCCAATGTACCCCAGACTGATGCAGGCCAGGGACCCACGACATAAGACATGTAGCGACCCCCTAGTCATAGACAGCGAGACCTCTCCTCCCTGATAATTGGTTATTGTCCTCTTTATACGTATAATAGATGAATGTATCAAAAATGGATCTCAGACATGTTTATCAATCCCTCATCCTAAGTAGAAATACAAAACGTCTCTGGAACCCCATAATAATGGAACTTGGATTTGTATCTTTGAAGGTCTGGATACATGTAATGTCTTTTTCTATTCATGACAGATGGCCTATAGGTGGCACGTGTTGTCACTCGGCAGTTTTATGGGTCAGATTCAATGGCTATCTCCTCCGCTCTCCCATAATCATGTCATTTTTTTTTTGACCACCAAAATTCAACATGAGGTACAGTAGACCCGGGCTATTTATAAAAACTGCGAGGGAAGTTCATGTGAAGAATTACCGGCTCCCTCAATATTTCCATTTCCCTGTTGTTAAGTCCAGAGAAAATCTCCGTGCCAGCACCAAAATCCTATTTTCAGCTGCGGGGATTATCATTTCACACCGATGTAGGGCAATAACGCGTGCAATGGACCATGTTTTCAGGGTTAGAGAAGAGAATTCGGTGTAAAAAAATAATTTGAGAATCTTATAAAATATTTAAGGATTTGCCCTGGTTTAGTAAATACCTTTCCTGCCATTCATATTAATTCTGGAGCAAATTTTTTGAATTCTCCACCAACGCGTTTCTTCCTTGGTAAATGTGGTGTAATGATTCACATGTCTGCAGGTGGGGCGCCAGTCACTCTATCGACACTGTCCCAATCATCAATGATTAATAATGAGAACTGGTAATAGGATTACATCCTAACAATAGTGCTGCCATACCGTACACATTCATGTTACCTCTATACAAGGCACTGCTGGTAGTCACTACACATAATAATCAGCAGTCCCTAAAACTTAAGGACACCACGACTACAGACACTCTCTCACTCTGCGTCGCTCCTACCTCGTGACCTGACCTTTGGTGACAGCTCTGGATGTTACTATAGTCCCCAGGCTGCTGAATAACGCTGTGAGTGTGCTGTAATGAAGCTTTATTGATGAACCTCGTGGTCCGCATTTACTCTGCTATTTGTTACCCTGGGACACCACCACGGCTATATGTGTGTATGATGGCAGTATATTGGATTTGCCATCATGTTAGCTGATTATTGGTAATATGTATGTGTATGGTATAAGTAGTACTATTCCACTGTGAGTTAACGGTACCGATGCTAGTATATGTTGTACTATTTATGTGTGGTTAGTAGACTAAGGCAGTCTCTAGGTTTACTACAAATAGTGTTTCCATAGGTTTGTTCTTAAGTTGAATTTTGTATGTAAGATTGAAAACTCTGATATTTTTACATTGTAATCCGAACAAATTTTTTTTTGCCCCGTGACATTGGAGTTTCAAAATTTTTTTTGCTTTTAGTTGGACCACGGATTATCACTGTTATACTTCATTACATGCGCTCTTTACGCTTGATCCATTGCGTCTGACTATTGTAAATCCAGACCTAGTCACCAAGGTCAGAGGGTGTCTTCTGTAATATGGTTGTCCTTAAGTCGGGTGTCTTAAGTAGGGGACCGCCTGTACTCGCAGGTGAGATGTCAATTTTTATCTTAAAGTAGTGCCGAATCTTCAGTCCCCAGGTTGAGACAGGTGCGGCACCTTTGTGTTAGAAGAGTGAGTAATATCGAGAACCTTTTGGGATCACCAGATGAGGAGAATATTAGATGAGGAAATAGACCTGTCTTACAGGTGAAGGGCCAGAGTTCATGTGGTTCTGAAGCACAAAGTGTGTGTAAAGTGTATAGTTAGGGTAGATGTGCGCGTTTTTTTCCAGACATTCGTCAGATCGTCTGGCAAAGCACTGCATCAAGGAAACGGCGGTTCATCCAATGTGCCAAGGTTTATGTTTGAAAATGGTCCACAAAAACACAGGTGGCGTGTCGCTGGGAGGACGTATACTACACAATCCACACGAAAAAGAGATGGGGCAGAAAAGTCTGCTATGTGTGGGCCTCAAAGATAAAAAGGAAGAGGGTACTGACGAGGAAAGACCTGTAAAGTGTAAAAGTCGGATGAGAGTACTTGCCTAACCGCCTAACTCCTCTATATCTGGAGCAGAGAGAAAGTGTCATCCACCATAAGACAAAGCGAGCAGGGAGCAGGTCACCACTGGATACCATGTTTACAGAGAACCTGACCACTTAAAAGTGTAGTTCTAAGACACAATTCTGGCACCACTCAGGGTTGAGCTGGTGCCGGCATATTTTTCATAGTACATAACCTCCATACTCGCCGTTTATAAGTAATTTAAATTTGGCCCGGCGCACCACAGTAGGGCCACACGTCCACCGAGCTCTGCGACCAACTTGGGCACCGCGCAACTGTCAGCACGGTTTTTTTCCCCGTGCCATTCTAATGGTCTTAGAACTACCGACTTTTAAGTGGTAGGTTTCCTTTAAGTGAATGAACCGCACGGTCGAAGAAGAAGAGAGGTCACAGATTCTGTGCTATACCATCAGATACATAGTAACACTTTACTGTACTAGTACGCTACTACATAACAATAGGCATTGTTATAACTATACATATACACAGACTTCAACTTACAGTATGTGTACCATGATATACCCAATATACAGGTACAGTGATGCTATACCACACAAACTTGAAGTGATATACCATACCATACTAGGCCGCTACATTACTAAAGCAGTACATAGTGTACTATCGTGCAGTTTCCTTTGCAGTGTGCAGGGCGCCGCAGATTCGGATTTCAGGTGGCCCATTCTTCACTGAATCTGGGCCCCATGCTACTGTCCCTGACAGAGTGCAAAACACTTTTTTTTTGGTGGCACCTTTAAATAGGGGTGTCAACACATTTTCTGTAAGGACAATTGTTACTAAAATTCTGGCGTAATGGACTGTGATGTAGTCACCGTGAAAAGGCCCCCTTTAGTACAGAAAATTTGTGTTGCAAAGGGAAGTATAGTTTCTATATGCTGTCGCTACTGTCGTGGTTTGCGCCTCTGTTTCTCCTTGCCCCCTCGATTATTCTAGCCGTGCCACACAAACCCGGACACCTAATACCCTTGCCAGCATTTGCAAACGTCCCCTCTGGAAACCGTGGTGCAATCCTCCTTTAATAATGTGTGCGCCATAGGTACAGAGGAAAAGCCAAAACAATAAAATTCTTATTTTTATATCCCCAACATCCGAGGGTGAGCTAAATGAGACTGCCATAACTAATCGTATCATAGCCGCACCCTATAACAAAACATGGGGGTACAGATATCTTCTTACCTCGGTGCCTCGCGTCGGCGATCCCCGCTTGTGCGTTGCCTGACAAGGGATGCAGTCACACACCACGGGCCCGGTCCGTGTCTATTCCAAGATTCGCGTACCCAGTTTGGCTCTGTTTTGTCTATGCATACATGTCCTTCTCCCCGCGAGGTTTGCCGATTTCACCTTCTTCTTTGCGTCTTTCCACGGTAAGGTATTGTGAGCGCATTGGTCTGCGACACTATTTGAATTTGTACATCCCGCCTTAGTCAGATTTCTCCTTTGGGTTGTCAGATGTGCCATTTGCCCCCCCGATCATTGGTGTCGCATGCAATCGGATGCAATTACCGCCAAAGCCCCACTTAAATATATGTCGCAATTGAAAGAGTCTGGAAACCCGACGAATTGTCGCCGTTTGCGGGGACCCTTACACGTTGAAATAATTGCCCCAATTGTATCAATCTCTCATGTGAACTTTATCTTTTCAGGTGGTTTTCAGAGAAATGGATCAGAAACCAAATCACAGAGAAATTTAGACCACCTTGAAGGAAAAAGTGGAACTTCCCTGTAATTACTCAAACTCTTGGCGCTTGGGGTCAATTAACCCTCTCCGTCGCTTTTCACATTCTTCCTTGACTTCTGTCCTGGATAGATAACAAAAAGAAGAGACACCAACTTGCCTTGTCCATAATTACAAAGTGTAAAAATTCGTCATATCTGTCACTGCGCTTGGAGACGAAATCAGATGAGGACCGGCAGCCCGGGCTCGATAATCCTTGTGACTGTGACAATTTTTAATGAGCTTTACATTTGTCACAGGGGTGATATAGGTATTTAATCCTGATGCATCTCGTGCAGGGCGTCCCACAGCCACGGTCCATCTCGTGTGTCGCATCGGGTGGTATTCTGTGTGCTCCGGCAGAGGGTCAACGTGACCCCGATGGAACGATGAGGTGGGATTGTCTTTGCCTCGTAAAAGTTACAGTCCTTTCATATTCCTCAACGTTAGGCGAAGCGGGAATGCACGGCGCAGTATTTTCCTGATGAAACATATGCTGCAACAGAATGTCTACCTTCTACAGCAACGCACCACAGGGGGTCAGCTGAAATTTGATCAGCACGAAAATCTTGTTCTCCTGCTATTAAGATGAGGTATTATCCCCTTTTACTGCATTTTCTTCTCGTCAGCTTTTTCGCTAAAGTTTTTTTTCCAAAAGTTGAGAAAAGGGTAAAAATTGGATTGAAGCGGTCATGGTCTGAGCGTCATGGTCTGGGCGCTGCATGTGAAATACATACAAGAAATGTATCTGAAAGGCGCCTGATGCTTCTCAAATCTGAGAGTGAGACTTGCATCAAAAATTTTACAGTTTTATAGTTTGCTACAATGTATCACCTAGGGAGGTAATGCAGCAGCCTGGGTCCATTTTATTAAAAGAAATCCCACTTTTGTTGTCACCATGCGCGACTGCACCCGTGTTAATGCATGTCCCTGGAGATCTTGTGTAATCATCCTTGTGAGTATGGTGTGAGTAGCAGCAGGACTGTTATATTGTAGATTGTAGCTTCCTCACAACTCACAAGTGCAATGCTTGTCCGCAACTGCTGGTGGCGTCTATTAGTCTCTCTGCAGTGGTGTTAAACATTGGGGTCACATTTACTTTCTGGTCCTATGTCGCCATCCCCAGCTAATGCCGTATGCTCCGTGTATAATGCTACTGGCGGGGATCACTAAGACTGCTCGGTGTGCCACCTGGATAATCTTGCATTGTGTCGCTTCCCCGCTCAGGTCCCCGGAGTTCACCTTCTTCTTCCTGGTGCATTAAGTGCATTGTCCGTGTATAATGCGCTGTGCGGGGAGTCCACTAAGACCTGCACCCATATCCTCGCCCCTGATGTCCTTCCTCCCGCCGCCAGGTCCCGCGCGATTCACCTGTCTTCTTCGCAGGCTTTTCCTGGGGACATGTAAGTGCGCTCATTGTCCCTGGTATAGTCGCTGTGGCGGCTGGAGGTGCTCTAGTTCCTCCCGTCGCTCAATTATTCGGTCTCGGTTCAGCCTATCCGGCCCCCACTTAACCCTCCCTGACCCTTTCCATATCCTGCATGTGTCTCTTTGCCCAGAGTCTCGTCGCGGCTTCCCCGCTCAGGATCCTCCCAGGTCACCTACTTCTTCTTTTTCCTGGTCAATTAAGTGCATTGTCCGTGTATAATGCGTCTTTGCGGGCAGTCACTAAGACTCTTCATCCCATAGTCCGATTCATGTGTCTGCTTCCTTGACTCTGTCCCCGGAGTTCAACTTCCTTTCTCTGGTGCAGTAGTAGGTGCATTGTCGTGTATACTGCGCTGTGGCGGGACACTAAGATCATGCGCTATCCCAGTATCCTGGCATGTGTTCGCTTCCCGCGTCAGGTCCCCGAGAATTCCCTGCTTTCTTTCCTCGGGTGCAGTTGGTAATGTGCCATTGTCCCTTTGTTAATCAATCTTATCGTGTCGTGGCTGCTGTGTGTCCCCCCCCACACACGCGGAGTGTGCGCCCGCCGGACGCGTCGCCCGTAGTCGCCATGAGGAAGCCGGCGGCTTCCCGGCGCATCCTGCGTGACCTGGCTCTCTTTCCCATGGGGGCTGCCGGTCTCACCCTCCGCTGGTTGCCCCGATTCCGTGTCATCTAGCGTTGCCTTTCTACCCAGGCTCAGTCCGCCCGCGTCAGGGTCTCACCACCCTTTCTTCTTCCTGGTGCATGTAAGTGCATTGTCCCGTGGTATAATGCATCTGGCGTATGGAGTCACTAAGATCGTCCTTCCTGGCGCCGACTAATAACCTGCTATGTGCCTCGCATAATACTCTTCCCTCCCACCCGCTCAGGTCTACCGGAATGCAACCTTCTGCTTCAAGAGGTGCATGAGTTGCATTGTGTCCGTTGGATAAGTGGCTGGTCGGGGAGTCACAAGTGTGCCATTAACCGATATCCTGCATGTGTCGCTTCCTCCTCCCGCCAGTCCCCAGAGTTCACCTTTCTTCTTCCTGGTGCATTGTAAGGGCACATGTCCGTGTTATATATGCGCTGTGCAGGGATCACCTAAGAGCCGCACCCAAATCCTGCATGTGTTGCGTCCTCCCCGCGCAGGTCCCGGAGGTCACCTTCTTTTCTTTCTTTTCCTGGTGCATGTAGTGTATGTCCCGTTTATCAGCGCTGTAGAGGGGGTTCGTACGCTGTGTCTCTGCAACTGAAATGCTAAGCAGCTCCCTGCGCTCTAGTAGAGTCTTAGCAGGGTAAGTCTAAATTAACGCCAGCAGCTGGATGCATCTGAGTATAAGCATGTGATATTTCCCTAAGAGGGCAGCTATACTTTGTTCCTTTTGTGTTTCCCCAGCCTGCTGCTCTCTTTCCTGTATCGTAGTAGATCAGATTCCAAGACCCCTTTTTGACACCATGAAGAAGAGGAAAGTATTTGAGGCAGAATTAACAGTGTTTTGGATCACTTTCCGGGTTGCACACAACTGCCTCATTAGCATACGGATTAAACTGGGAATATCTTGGGAAAAGCAACAATGGAACGGAAGTAATAAAGGAATGTTGGAAATCCTGGGTGCAATCTAAAAACGTGTTGCACAAGATTATGGGGGTGGTGGGAGACCCCTGATGGACACTCAGGAAAAAAGAGGATGAATCCACTGGTTACAGACCCCGTGTCCAGCTCTGAGGAGTAACACAATGCCGGAGACTTGTGGAGACAATCGCCTTGACGCGGTGTTAAACCTTTCCGACAATGAATATTTTAACTCATCATGGGCATATAGGCAGCGACTTGTGAAGAAATCTCCTCATGTAGAAGAGACGCGCATTTTACTTTCATGTTCGGATTGTTCTATGAATAGCTCAGGATTCGGGCTCAGCTCACCGAAAAAAATCCAAAGCTCCGATTATGACAAAGCTACAAGTTTCTCAATTCCCAATCCCATTTATGTTTCTGGGACAATGGACAAATCCTTTGAGGGATTTGAATTCACTTTTTGTGTAACTAAAAAGTTACCAATTGTATCATATAAACTGGAAATATGGGATGGAGGGAAGTATTTTCTGTCTTCCTAGTTACTATTTGTAGTTACTTGTGCCCAAATACGCAACAGAAAAATCCTCTGCTGCAGCTTCCCAGGCTGTTTCACTGTGCACGAGCACTTCCCCCTCCCACTCTCTGAGATGATATTAAGCAGAAGGGGGAGCCATGGGGGCAGGGTGGGAAGAGAGTCAGTGTAACAGCACGTGAAGCCACATCACGGGGAGGCTCTGGTAACAACCCAGAGTCCTGTCAGCCTCATTAGCATAATTTTAAAGTTGATGTTAAGAAGAAAGAAGGCAACGATGACAAATGTGAAGAAAGATACCACAGTCCCCGTGCCTGGATCTATGAGTAGTAGGTATAACTAATTCTAGTATCACAACTCCTCTCCCTGTGATTTATGTTGCACATGTCTGGACCTATTCCTCTGTTACAAGATCATTAACTTGTTACTAGCAAAAAGTGCAGCAGTAGGTCACTGTTACAGAGGCTGAAGTGTTACGGAATACTCCTTTCCTCTTCTGTGCTTGTCATACCCTCTGCCCTCACTTCCCAAACACCTTGGGGCAGATTTTACTTACCCGCATTTCGCGATCCAGCGGCGGCGTTCTTGCTCTGGATTCGGGTCGGCCGGGATTCATTAAGGTAGTCCTCCGCGTCCACCAGGTGGCGTGCTGCGCTGAAGTCATCTCATCGCGCCGGAATGCAACACCTCGGACCAGGTGAAGGTAAGCGCTCCCCAAGCGACACATTTCCGTTCTTAAATGCGGCGGTTTTTCCGAATACGTCGGGTTTCGTTTTCGTTCGGCCACGCCCCCCGATTTCCGTCGCGCGCATGCCGGCGCCGATGCGCCACAATCCGATCGCGTGCGACACAATCCCGGGGCAATTCAGGTACAATCGGCGTAAATCGGAAATATTCGGGTAACACGTCGGGAAAACGCGATTCAGGCCCTTAGTAAATGACCCCCCTTGTGTTCTATCATGAGAATATAGTGATAATTTAACAAGTAAATCCACCAAGCTCTGCACAGTCTGAATAGACCTTTATAGTCATGTAGACTGGTATTTGACATCATTTGATGGTCTGTAGGAGAAGCTTCACAGCAGTTAACCCCTAGCATGCTGCATAGGGGGCAGGAATACAGCACTTGGAATAAAAGCAAGCAATGAATTCGTAACATTGTAGGTGTGTTTCCATGAAGACAAGTTTCTTAAATATACTCAGGATAACAAAATAACACATACTCTAATTCACTGTTATTAACAAAAATGCAGCGTTTCACAGATATAAGCCCAACCGGTCTCTATCAGTCCTGCTGAAAACAATTTCAGATGCCCCTAGACACGACCCTGTAACTTCTGACTTAAGGTCGGGAAAGCCAGCTTGGATTACTGTGTGAGGCTCTGCTGCAGAGTTTCTCTCTCTCTGATCTCTGCACTCTAGCCCCACCCCCTGCATTCTAGCCCCACCCCCTGCAGTCTAGGATGTAGCTCACTCACTGATACACAGATACTGACTTCCTGCCAGCAGCAGCCTGAGGAGAACTACAAGCTACAGACAGACAAGTTATTTATCCGGGGAGGAAGGCACAGCAGATCTAGTGTGTTGTGAAATAGCAGAGATGTAGGAGAGCTGACTGTGTCATTGGGGCAGATTTACTTACCCGGTCCATTCGCGATCCAGCGGCGCATTCTCTCCGGTGGATTCGGGTCCGGCCGGGATTCATTAAGGCAGTTCCTCCGACGTCCACCAGGTGGCGCTGCTGCACTGAAGAGCATCGGAACGCACTCAAGTTCACCGGCCTATTCCTAGTGAAGGTAAGTGCAAGCTCCGCGACACTTTTCTTTTTTTAAATGCAGTGGTTTTTTTTAGAATCCGTCGGGTTTTCGTTCGGCCACGCCCCCCGATTTCCGTTGCGTGCATGCCAGCGCCGATGCGCCACAATCCGATCGCGTGCGCCAAAATCCCGGGGAAATCGGAGCAAATCGGAAATATTCGGGTAACACGTCGGGAAACGCGAATCGGGCCCTTAGTAAATGACCCCCATTGTGTGTAATAGGCATCTAATGCATCTCATCATCTCTGATCTGTCTCATCTCTATGTGTCAGATACTTGTAGAGTATTCAGAAGGTTAATGAAAGTGTTTATAAACCTGGACCCTGTTAATCTAAGCACATTGTTAGCTCACAGCATCTCACAGCTCTAGAGGAATCATGAAGTCCCCTTTTACACCCTGGAATATTACACTGACCATCACTGTGATAGTAAAATTGTAAATTCAAGGGTTAGAAATTATCGTTGTTGTGTTAACATCATTTTGGGATGAAATGTGAGAATTTTCTTTCATGTGAGAACCCCTTTAAGGGATCCCTATATATTAAAAATAACAATTTCTCTGCTGGATTCTACTTCTAAATGTCTTGTGTTTGCTCAGTGTGCTCTGTGGGATGCTAAGGGTTAACACTGTCTCCCTTTACTGTAGTAGTAAAAGTGGGAGCAGGAAGGGGTCTGTAGAGCAGTAAAGGACCTGCAGATGGAGTGGGTGGTGCAGCCTCAGAAGGGAAGTTCTGCTGACTGGAGTGGGGGGCTGCTGTGGATTAGGCAGGGGTGAACCTAAACTCCGTGTAATGTCTTACATCTCCTATGACATTGGGTGTGAAGAGACACTATTTTTAAGTGTCAGGACCTGCTTTTTACCAGGTGACTGCACCTCTGATGTTGCCGCCCACTTTTCTGCAGGTGGTGCTGCCTGAGGCGAGAGGCTCAACTCGCCCAATGGCTGTTGCAGGGGTGTTCCTATACCACTGGTTTATCTTTCAGGATTTTCTGGCACATACATAAGTCCCTGTGAGAGCGGCTATCATGTGTCTTACCCCCTCCAGCAGCCGGCCACCCTGTAAGCATCTCCATTGCCCAGGACTGATGCTCCCAACACCTGATCTATAGATTATATATGTGTTCTGACTTCTAGCAGCTGCAGTACCACACACAACCTATGGGTAAGTGGGGGCGCTATTTAGAAGAAAGCAGCTGTGATGACTAATGCTGAATAACCTCACATCTGATGGTCATCAATAGGCACAATACAATGTAATGATATATTAAATATGTATTGTATTTTGCTGAAGCGACAGCGCCGAATCCGGACCCGCAGCTTCATGAGTCCGCTCTGCTACATGTGCTGAATAATTTGTACATCTTTAGTATTGTGACAGAATTATACATAACATCATAAAGAGGCTGAGATCACAACTTGTAAGTATAATGCAATCCATCCTAATGTCTGCGCGATTTCCGTGTGACGCCATCATTCTATCCGTCGCATGTAAAGCAGGCGCATGCCGTGTCGCTACCTGCCTCATATCTTATTCTGATGGTGGATGTTCTCAGTTGGGTCTCTGCCCGTCTATAACCTTCACATATGTCTCCCATTCACTTATTAATAGGGATCCGTATACTCGGGCAGGAGGCGGATCACGCAGGTGGCTCATCCCAAAAGATTGGAAGAGATTGCCTGATATTAGTAGCAGATTGTTCTCTGCAGGATAGAGGACATGTGTCAATTGTGCTGGGACCCCCACCAATCAGTAACACGGGGGTACCAAGACCCATTCACTCCATAACAACATTGGGGCAGATTTACTTACCCGGTCCATTCACGATCCAGCGGCGCGTTCCCTGCGGTGGATTCAGGGCTTCCGGCGATTCACTAGGGCAGTTCCTCTGACGTCCACCAGGTGTCGCTGCTGCGCTGAAGTCCGCTGAGGTCTGCCGGAGTTCACAATCCATTGCCGGGTGAAGGTAAGCGCGTATCCAGCAACATTTTTTTTTTTTAAATGTGCCGGTTTCTCCGAATCCGTCGGGTTTTTGTATGGCCACGCCCCCCCCCCCCATTTCCATTGCGTGCATGCTGGCACCGATGCGCCACAATCCGATCGTGTGCGCCAAAATCCCGGGGCAATACAGGGAAAATCGTCGCAAAACGGAAAAATTCGGTTAACCTGTAGCATAAACGTGAATCGGGCCCTTAGTAAATGACCCCCATTGAGTGAAGGAGATTGCCCCCCACTGCTCTATACAAAGCCTATGTGGGTGACGCAAACAGCTGCCGACATGGATTATTACAGTTGTTCTTACAGACATGAAGTTCTCAGATTATCTTCATGAACCATAAAATATAGCATAAAATATTACAATAGTTCTATGCATCATGTTACAGCTCTAAAGGACCCTCTCAGTGCAAAGAACTAAGGATGTAACGGTGCTGATGCTGCAGTAATCACAGGTAGGGATGAGCGGGTCTCTGAAAGCCGATCCCAACGATGGTGGTTATCAGAAAGCAACGATCCTCAGGATCGGTAGATAAAACTAATGAAGGTCAAGATGCTAAGGACTAATAGTATAGTGATATTATGAAGCATAGGGACCCCTCTGTGCCTATGCTGCAGTAATCACAGGTCTGAAGCAAGGTTGCTCTCACAAAAAACTTTTACGTAGTTACATGGCTGTGTGAGCTCTTCCTTATCCTATCTGCCTAGTTGTCTAAGTATCTTTTTGCACCAGCAGCCATGATTTGCAGGCCTGAAGTAAATGGCTTCAGTAAGTCTACACTAATTGAGTGCGGAATTTGTAGGCACGTAAAATTATTGATGGATTAGAGGTTTGGGATGAACAGTACATTATATCTGTACCATTCATCCTGTAAAGGCACCAAAATGTCATCTTGGCTCAGGAGGCTGTGTCAGTAAATGACATTTTGGGCTGATTGAATCTGCGCTGATGCTGCTGTAATCACAGGTATTTAGCAAATGGTTCACACAGAATTAAAGTGAAATTGTTATTCTATCAATCTATCTTTTCATATAACTATTTAGTTAACATCTTTTTACCCTTAATCTTCAGCAGCCGTCATAGCAACAGGGAGGTAGTAAAGGACCTCAGTAAGTCTTGACTTATTCTCTCCCTAATAGACCATAGCACATATAGGCAAAAGAAACTGATACACATTATAGAACACTTTTAGCTTAAATACTTAAATCTAAATCAAGCGTGATAAACCAGGGACACTTACTCAGAGATCCAGGCACAGGGATTTCATGTTTGTTATCCATGGCTGCTTCCTTTCTAAAAAAAAATGAATCAACTTTTACAATTATGCCAATGAGCCTGACAGGCTTTGATGGGTGTTTCCATAGCCTCTCCATGCTGTAGCTTTAAAGTTTGTTACAGTACCTCACCCTACACCCTTCTCCTCCCTCTACCTGTTGTAATCTCAAGACAGTAGAGGAAATTCCAGCAGGGGGAGGCGGAAGTGCTCCTGCACAGTGTAACAGCCTGTGAATCTTCAGCATGGAGGGGATCTGGTAACACTCCCAAAGCCCTTCTGGCTCATTAACATAATTGTAAAAGTTGATTTTAGAAGGAAGGAGGCCATGGATAACAAATATAAGAAGATGCCACAGTCCCAGTGCCTGGATCTATGAGCAATGACCCTGGATTATCAGGATGGATTTAAATTTACAAATATTTAGTGCGATGACCCCTGACTTCCAGCAGGTATAAGCTCCTCCACCTCCTACCACGTCCTATGAATAGTAAAGTATTTTTGAGAACTATATGCAGGTCCCCCCCACATAGAGATTCTCCAACAATCCGCAAGCAAATGTCCATCAGGGACCGGCGGATGAGACGGATGAAGCGTTTCGCTATACAATGGCGTTTCCTGGGAGATGGCTGTTCTCTTACATGGAGCAGATGATGATTATGTATGAATATTGCACCGCTGTAAGATCGGCTCATGGTATCCGGCCAGGAATCAGCGCGATGGGGCGTTCCGTGTTGTTCTAGTTTAATGTCTCCGAGATGAATGTGTTTCATTAAAACGCTGTGTAATTATTGTATGAAGCCGATGGCTGACGGCGAGCCAGGAGACGGCACCGCGCAGGAAAGTCTGGTACCAGGCCTGCGCCGCGAAAAACCAGCATATGCTCCATGGCAATGGTGAGACATCTGCGCCTCCTGCCGCTCTCATGTCACAGAGAGAAAAAACTTCATCCCATTCCTATAGAACGTAAAGATCTTTCACACTGAATACATTTACACTCCCACAATTATGTTTAATGTAGAAATACAGAATATGAGATACGTAACATAGAAAACACATGCTGCCCCCTCTGCTCTGTATATAGAGGGACATTACATGTTCTGTGTCTACGCTGCCCCCTCTGCTCTGTATATAGAGGGACATTACATGTTCTGTGTCTACGCTGCCCCCTCTGCTCTGTATATAGAGGGACATTACATGTTCTGTGTCTACGCTGCCCCCTCTGCTCTGTATATAGAGGGACATTACATGTTCTGTGTCTACGCTGCCCCCTCTGCTCTGTATATAGAGGGACAATTACATTTCTGTGTCTACCAGCTGCCCCCCTCGGCTCTGTTATATAGAGGGACAACCATGTTCTGTGTCTACCTGCCGCCCCCTTCCTGTCTGGAATAAGGGACCTTAACATGGTCTGTGTCTAGCTGCCCCCTCTCTGCTCTGTATAGTAGGGGACCATTACATGTTCTGTCCTACTCGGCCCCTCTGTTATATGACATTACAGTTCTGGCTCCCCTCGGCTATCTTCTGTATCATTACTGGACATTACTTTCGGTGTCTATGCCGCCCCCCCTCTGCTCTGTATATAAGGGACCATTCATTGTTCTGTGTCTATCCTGCTGCCCCCTCTGCTTGTACTATACTGGGACAAATTACGTGATTATTCTCTAGAACCTCCTTCAAGGATTGTTTCTGGGTTCTTTTTCCATTTATTTCAGTGTTTTCGCGGCCTAAACTGAATCTCCTAACTAAATCACAATCTTGGTTCAAAGAAACGAACAATGTGGCAAACTTTTTCTTGGAAAATGATCATTGAGATGAAATGTGATAGAGACCAAGAATGAGACAAGGTCAATCTATACAAAAGAGATTCGCTCTGTGGGAATACAATTCTTTCAACAGATCTTGAAAATTTAATGCCTCAACTGGAGTTAGGAAAGGCTTTACCCGCACCTCTCGCGGGGGACTGTCTGTTACACTTACCTAGACATACCAAGCACTGTGACAGAGTCACTCACACAGTTCCGAGACAATAAGAAGGGAAGATGGAGTTCCTGAGCGTATAAGGCGTCACCGCTGGGAAGGTAGTACAAGAAGAGTAATCCTCAAAACGGATGTGAAAATAACATAACGCAAACCTGTCCAATATCAGTAAACGTACATGCTAAGATAACGTGGGTACTATTACTAAGGGGCCCGAATCGCTATGTTTTTTCAGGTTTCCCGAATTACTTACCTGTTTGCTACCTTTTTTTCCCCTGATCACCCTCCCCCGGTTTTTGGCGTCACTGCAAACGGATTGTGCGTCGCAAATCGGCGCTTGGAAATTTTGCCCCCCAAAATGCGACGAAATATGGGGGGTCGTGGCCGTCGCAAACCCGACGGTATGAGAAAAACCGCGTTTTAAAAAAAAAAAAATTGGGGCTTCCAACTGCTTACTCTGCACCCGAATATAGGATGGTGAACTCCCGCCATACGTCCGGCGGACCTAGCGCAAGCAGCGACGACCCTGTGGACCTCGGGCGACACTCTAACCTTGTGAATCGCTGGAAGACCCGAATCCCCCTCGATGGAGAAGCGCCGCTGGAATCGCGACAGGACCCGGAGTGCGAGTAAATTTTGCCACCATTGTGAATATCTCGTAAACAGCCTGATAAAACCCTCTTTTAAATATCTCGTCAATCTTGGAATGAGAGAGTAGTAGGTAGCCATGGTTCGTGCTAATTATTATGTGTAATTTATTATTATCTATAGTGGACAACCTATAAAAGCATAATGTTTGGGCGGTTTTTCTGGTTTTGAGTATTTACATGGTACAATATATCCGGATTAAAGACATCAGTTACACTCTCTCAGAACCAATGTGCTATGTCCATCTGGGAAGGATTTTAAAGCGCCATTTTAAACCATCTTGAATCCATCTTCTGCAGAAAAGATACACTATGTGTAATATCATAGGAAGTTCCTAATCAGGTAAGATTCTAAAAACACATAGAGTATACTACAAACTCACAGGCGAAAGTATAACCATCTCTGAGTGAACTGAGGATGACATTTTTAGGTAATTCCTGAACGCGCAGGACTCCGCTGTTCTAAATCAACCACCTGAAAAGCCGCAGCTCAGAAGCAAGATGAAATCACCCAGCTTTCACAAACACATCCAGGCTCAGCCCAGGGATTCAACATGTAATACTAAGGTCATGGCCTGGCAGGCTATATACTAGGGGGCAGGGCCTGGCTCTATACTGGGGGAAGGGGCTTTTCAGGCTATAAACTGGGGGGCAGTGGCCTGGCCAGGCTATATCGTGTGGAAAAGGGCTAGCTGTATCATAGGGTCAGGGCTGTCTGTATACTAGGGGGCAGGGCTAGCCTTAGTACTGGGGGACTGGGCTTGCTTATACTATGGGGCAGGGGCTGGCTTGTAACTGGAGGAGCAGGGGCTTGGCTCTATAATCTGGGGGAGCAGGGCTGGCTGTAATAGGGTCGGGGCTGGCTGGTATACTAGGGTAGGGGCTGGCGTTACTGGTGTACAGGGACGCTGTATACTGGATGACAGGGGGCAGGGACTGGATACTAGGGGCAGGGACTGGCTGTATACTAGGGTGAATATGCAGGGCCGACCTGGGAATTTTTTAAAATGGCCCTGGAAAAAAATATAAGGGCCCCATTTAACTGGCGGAGTCAAAACAGTGGGTGTGGTCAGATAAATTTGGGGGTTATAACAGACAAAGTTGGTTGTAGATGGCCTTAATGGCAAAACACTAACATCTTTGCTAGTAATTAATCTAATGAGCAAAAGAATGTACCTTTCGATCATAAATGATGTCAACACACAAACCCGAAGCCTAAATAGCTTTCCCCTGTGGCCATACACATGAAATTCAGATAAATAATTATTGATACTTGCCTCCTATGTACAAGAATAATGCTACAATACACATTCAATCCTGCCTTCTATTACAAAATAAACTACTACATACCTTCTCTTCTCCCCTATACCAGCCACTTACTAATATATCTAACTACTATAATACTGCCACTGAATACTGCCGCCCTTTATGGTCAGGAATATAACTACTATAATACGCTGCCCTATGTACCAGATAATAACTACTATAATACCTGTCCCCTATGTACAAAGAATATAACGACTATAATACACGTACTCTGGCCCCTATGTACAAGAATATAACTACTATAATACTAATCGGGCCCTTGTACAGGAAATATAACTACTATAATATCTGCCCCCTATGTACAAGAAATACTACTATAATACTCTACTGCCGCCCTATGTACAAGAATATAACTACATAAACTGCCCCTATGTACAAGATATAACTACTATAATACTACCCACCTAATTGTACAGGAATATACCTACTAATACTGCCCCTATGACAAGATATAACTACTATATACTGCTGCTGCTCCTATTACACGAATATAACTCCATCAATACCTGTCCACTATGTAACAAGATATAACTACATATCTCCCCCTATGTCAGAATTAACTACTATAATTACGAATACTGCCCCCTATGTACCAGACTATAACTACTATAAATCTCTGCCCTATGTACAGAGAAATATAACTAATATAATACGACCACCTATGTACAGGAATATAAACTCTATAAATCTGCCTGCCACTATTTACAAGAATATAACTACTATAAGCCTGCCCCTATGTACAGGAATATAACTACTATAATACTGGGTCCCCCTATGTACAAGAATTTAACTACTATCATACTGCCCCCTATGTACAAGAATCGAACTACGAAATACTGCTCCCTATGTACACATATCACTACTATATACTTGCCCCCTATGGACAAGAATAACTAACTATAATACTACCACCTATGTTACAGGAAGATAACTACTATAATACTGACTGCCCCTATGTACAAGGAATATAACTACTATAATACGGCCCCATGTACAAGATTATACTACTATAATAACTGTCCCCTATGTACACAAGAATATAACTACTATATACTGCCCCCTATGTCAAGAATATAACTACTATAATAATGCGAACCGGACCTGCCCCGTATTTCCAAGAATAATACCTACTATAATCCTTGCCCCCTATGTACACGAACATAACTACTATAATTACTACCACTATTACAGGAATCTAACTACTATAATAGCTGTTCGCCGCTCATGTTACCCCCTAACTAATCACTACCGTCTAGAAATACGGTCCCCTCTGTCCAGAATATAACTACTATAATACTGCCCCCTATGTCAAGAAGTTTAACTACTATAATACGGCCCCCTATGTACAGAATAATATAACTACTATAAATCCTGCTCCCTATGTTACAAGAATATATAACTACTAAATACTCTGCCTCCCCTATGTACAGAAATATAACTACGATAAATACTAACTGGCCGCCCTATGTACAGATATAACTACATCATACTGCCCCTATGTACAAGAATATAACTACTATAATACTTTCCCCTCTGTTACAAATAATATACCTACTATAATACTCTCTCCCTAATGTACATGAATATAACTACTCTATAATACTGCCCCCTATGTATCAATAATAACTACTATAATACTACCTAATATAACAGAAGCCGAACATGAAAAATCAGTATTTTATCATATCAGCTAAACAAGCTCCCGAAACACACAGATCCTCACCTATACTCCCAGATACATCATGTGACGTTCCTCGTATTGTCTTGTTCCTCATCTTCTCCATTAGTTTCCACAACCATCTCTCCCTTTCCGCTTTCCCCAGTACCAGCTTCCTGCAGAGTTTACCACACAACGTCTATGTTCTGCACTTTCCGCCCATTGTCCCTTCTTCTCTAACCACCACCTATACTTGCCCCAAAAGTGTAGATAGAGCCCCCTCCATATTTAGTACCCCACAATGAGTGCCCCAGAGTACAACCCTACCCCCTACATATAATTAAATGGGCCCCAGCCACCCCAGACATAGAATGTTATGCCCCAACCTACCCCAGACATAGAACTTATAAGATTAACCCCCTGTACCCCGCTGCCCGCCCCTCACACATGATATATTAATCGCCAACCCTGGCCCCCCCAATATAGAATAATCCCCCACCGACTCCCCCCACCCCTACCCATAAGTATAATTCACTTCCCCCTTCCACCCCAATATACAATAATGAATGTAATGTATGCCCCTTCCCCTCCCCAGCCCAAATTAATTCCCGCTGCCCGCTCCCTCCTCCGCCCTCTACTCCAATGTCCACAGTTGTTTGTTCCCCTTCCATTCGCCCTATAAACTTACTTGCCCCCGTTCCCTCTGCCTGTCCTTTGGTCCGCCCTTCCCGCCATACCATTATCGTCGTGCGATGCCCTGCTTTCGTCCCAGATATCATTATGCCCCCCGCCATATAATAAAATAAGAATCATGGCCCCCCTTCCCATGGCCCCCTTCCCGCCTCAGACATATGAGTAAGCCATGGCCCCTGCCAAGCCCTAGATATGATGTATGTATGCCCCCCCCCCCCCCCCCCCCCCCCCCCCCGCCGCCCCCCCCCCGCCCCAGACAATATAATAATGCCCCCTGCCACATCCCCCGATATAGAAAAATGCCCCCCCTGCCATTAATGATTCCCCCTGCCAGTCCCATATATAGAATAGTGCCCCCCTGCCATTAATGAATCCATATCCAAATGATTTCCCCCCCCGCCCTTCCCCGATATCACAATCAAGCCCCCCCCCCATTCTAGTGTAATTGAAAACAAAACAAAAACACCTCATAACATAAAAATATCACCTCTTTGGAGCAGGTGTTTCTTCCCGTCTTCCCTCTGTCTTTCGGCGGCTTGGTGCAGAGGCGCGGGGAATAGTGACGTCACTGCTTCCGCGCCTCTTACACCACGCCGCGGAGCTACAACACGGAACAGCGACTGGACAGCTGACAGCTGGTAAGTCAGCCTCCTCCACACAAAACAGGTCGCGCATGAAAGTCAATTGCGCGACCTGTGTTAGCTGAATGGATACACGACCCAGAGCAGCGGTGCTGCTCTGCGTCTGTGTCTAATTAATATTACCTGCATCGTACGATCATGTACATAGATAAATCAAAAGTTTCTCAGGGATTTCGGAAACCGCCCCCGTGAGAAAGCTCCGACCTGCCCCAGACCGGTCCCATGACCGCCGTCCCACCCGGTAAAATTCCCGGTGGGTACAATGGCCAGTCCGCCCCCTGGGCAAGTTGCCTGGCAAGGCTCTTTAATTTAGGTGCATATGCGGCTGTCTATATACAAGGGGCTGGCTTGGCTAATAATTAGCGGGGGGCTGTGACCAATGCATTTCCACCCTATGTTTCAGAATCAGTCAATAGCTGTTCCCCCCATTTGTTAAAATTATTACCCGCGACTTATAACCTGGTCGGCTTATACTCGCGTATATACGGTATCTTAAACGCTAAAGCCGTCCAAATACACAACAGGGAGGACTAAGATCGGAAGAATAAAAAAAACGTTTCATTGTAACACCTAACAAAATTTGCTTAAACTGGACAACCCCTTTAACTCGTGTCAGTATGAGATTGTGGTGAATATTTCCAAAGCGACTGAACTTTTCAGGTCAAGGTCTTCAGTTTTGTCCAGCTACAAGTCGCAAAGCAGCGTGGGAAGCAGGACCTATGTTTATAGAACAAGGAATGATTCGGTAATGCATGCTTCCTTCCCCAGAACCTTGATAGCAAACTTAACAAGTTCCATTAGACGGATACGGAAACTTACTAGTCTACATGTTCTGTGTCTACGCTGCCCCCTCTGCTCTGTATATAGTGGGACATTACATGTTCTGTGTCTATGCTGCCCCCTCTGCTCTGTATATAGAGGGACATTACATGTTCTGTGTCTACGCTGCCCCCTCTGCTCTGTATATAGAGGGACATTACATGTTCTGTGTCTACGCTGCCCCCTCTGCTCTGTATATACTGGGACATTACGTGACTTATTCTCTAGAACCCTCCTTCAAGGATTTGTTTCTGGTTCTTTCCATTTATTTCAGTGTTTTCGGCCTAAACTGAATCTCCTAGAACTAAATCACAATTTGTAGGCGGGAGAGGAGCCATCACACTCTGCTGTTCCCTCTTAATCAATAGATGACGAGGAGCTTTGATACCAAACAACAAGAAGATGCCACATGTGACAAGCAATGACTGCGGCATTCGGACCCACAGGAGGGGGGTTTGTGCACCATCTGCCAGATGAGGGGGATCACAAAGTTAGGCCGTCAACGGTAACTTTATAATTTGCGCTTTAATTCCTTGATTTTCCAGGCCGCACTTTGCTGTCGGAGTAAGACTTTGGCTACATTTAGAGGCTACTTATTCACCCGACCTGACACTTCTAATAGCTGTGAGTTTGTTACATTTGTATCCAGTTGGTCACATGAAAGAGACATTTCAGGATGGAACATTAAAGGGGATTTCATTTTAAAGGGGTTGTCCAGGATTAGACAAATGTGGCTTCTTAATTTCAGAAACAGCGCCACACCCATCCATAGGTCGTGCATGGAATTGCATCTCAGATTGAAGTAACAAGACGGAGCTGCAGCAGTCGGTGATTCCGGATCCATGTGGGTCTAGACTTTTGGACCCCCACTAACTTAATAGTGACAACTTACCCTGTGTACGGGTTATCAATATTCATTGAACGCCCCTTTAAGTTTAGTGTAAGGTGATCAAGGTCATTGTATGCAAACGAGATCACAAAGAGTTAATCAGAAGCTTCTGACGACTTTAACCCTTGGAGCACTTGCCTGGTGCCTCACTTGCGTCGCTGGTCCTCGGGGCTAATGACGACCTTCACTTCACCCCATATTTAATACGCTAAAAAGGTTACAAATGACGATATAAAAAAAAAAAAATGATGTACGGTTTTAGGATAAATGGGATTGTAGGACATTAGCCGGCGCTCGTGATCAGACGCGGCGGTGACCTCTGCAGGAGACTGGAATACAGACAGGCGCTCGCCCTCCAAATGTTTGACATTGTGAAATATTTTATTCAGACGCAACATGCGGCTAATGTGCCGCCGCGCCGAGACCTGAGAACCTACAAAGAACAAAGGAGCCGTAGACGTATACCCAGAGGTCCGAGACTTTTAGGGACTCGCTGCGCACCACTGATCTACAAAGCCACATCCATTCAAAGGGACATCAGCGCTAATGTGGAGGCGCAGAAAGACGATTAGGTGACCTACATTTTATATTTCCTATGCAGAAAATTTACATTGTTGCAAATATTCAGGAAGGATCATTAATGTAACAAACAGGTCACAGAACAAAGAAACCCCGACTGGACAATCACATACTGAGAGGAGGCAATGAGCCACATTGGGGCAGATTTACTTACCCTCTGCCCATTCGCGATTCACAGGTGGCCTTCTCGCTCTGGAGTTCGGGTCCGGCGGCCGGATTTAAGAGAAGGTATTCGTCCGCCGTCCACCAGGTGGCTCTGCTGCCGTCTGAAGTCATCTCAATCGGCGCCGGAATTCACCACCTCAGAACCCAGTGAAGGTAAGCAGCTTCCCCAAGCGCCCAATGTTTCCGTTCTTACAATTATGCGGCGTTTTTTTTCCGAATAGTCGGGTTTTTCGTTCAGGAACCACGGGCCCCCCGCATTTCCCGTCGTCTTGCATGCCGGCGCCGATGCTGGCCCAATATCCGATTCCGTGGACGCACAATCCCGGTGCATATCAGACAATCGGCTAGAATCGGAGAATATTCGGCTTCACTTCGTACGGAGAAATCGCGTTCAACGGGTCCCGTTAGTAAATGACCCCATTGTGTATCACTTGTTCCATCCTGAGTTAGCATCTGTTATTACACCAGATGCACTCACTATTCTGCTGTTGCTATAAATTTAGGAAAACTTTGAGACTCGAACATAATGCTTAGCACTCTATCATCAAAATAAGTTGTCTTGAATACAGCAGTGGGTGGCGGTTGGCAGTGGATTGGCTAAGGTGTCAGTGTATATTAGGCACTCAGTTGATGCGCATTGGGTGGCTCTTACGATCTCACTGTAGTGTTGGCATGGCCAGTAACAGGTGCTGGTGCAGGTAGGTGGGGAGTGGCAAAGGTGGCCAGGATGGCCGTGGTGAGGTGGAGTAGGTAGGGGGCAGTGGTTGCAGGTAGTGGGGGCAGTCCATCTCCATATGTGACAACGAAAGATCTAAACAGAAAAACTAGTACAAGGCCATGGTGAAAAATGTGTAATGTAGCGGTGGCGTGTTGTCAGTATTTGATTGTCAGATATCGTAGGACTTTTGTCAGAGAGGTAGCAGAAGTTGGTTTGGGCGCGTACCCATGTAAACCAGACCTGGGTTCTTCTTGTGTACTTCCTCTGGAGACCAACCCCTTGGACTTTACAGGCAGACTGTATTGTTTGCTCACCCACTTTCCCAGAGCAGATAAGTGTCACAATCCCATCTGAATGCAATGATAATCCTGAAATGAATGAGTTTATTTTTCACAGCAATCCCTACAACTTCCTCAACCTAATCATCTATCCCACCCACAGGCCCCTGCAGCTCTGCTGCTCAATCTGTATTGCGTCATCCCCCGACTATGAGCAGTGACAACAGACTCTGGGGATTCCATTTTTTGGCTTCTCTCTTCCACAGGGTTTATTCCAGCTGATGGGTTGAGGTGCCCACCGGGGAACCTCATAATAGGCTCCACCGCTGACGCTCGCACAGTTACAACAGCAGAGACGAGGCGGCTGTGCGTCCGGATCATCCCTGGACTCGCACGACTCAACGGAGCGATGATTAATTCCCTCTCCTGTCCCGATATCCAGGCAGAACAGTCCTCTCCGGAAGCGCTATCACCTGTGTTCTCATCATTAATGAAGAGACTTGCTGCAGGGGTGTTCAGTACACATCCACCTGACCCCCGGTGATAGCTCCACCCACGCCTGGAACTGCTCCAACAACTATATAGAAGAGAAAATCTCTCTACTCAGGGATTAGACTGACATGAAAATTATTACAGCACCACTCAGTCCCTGGAGAAATGTGTATGTCTACCCCCTCACACTGCTGTGCTCTGTATTCCTGCAGCCAGTGTTAGATACACAGATCAATCACAATCTGTATGTGTATGTTGTCATAGCACAGACCTGTGAATTTGGATTTATATTCCGATATTGTAGCTTCTCAGAGTGCACTGAGGTGTTGCCTCCTCACCTGCTGTGCTCTGTGTTCTCTGCAGCCAGTTTAGGATTTTGTCCCTAGAGAGATGTGTAATCAAACTTTGTGTAGTTTGTTTGTTAGCAGCAGACTGTGAAATTATATTATTCAAGATAGTAGCTTCTTTATGTCCACAGGGACAGCTCCATCACACGCTGTTTCTCCCTGTAACCCAGTGTTGGATATGTGTCCCTAGATAGTGGCAGTGCACACTTGCTGTTCTTTAAAATCTTCAATCTCTTAAGGAAATGTACCATTTGTTTTCATGCATTATGAACCAAACATACCTTGAAGACTTCACTGACGTGCAGGTAATCAACGCGCTGCACTATTCCCCAAGCGTGCTGTATAGAGTCGTCGCAGCTCAGGTTGATTAGTCCTCCTTGGACAGCTCAGGAGCTCCTGTGTATGTGTTTATGAACACTGCCAGCATGCACAACACAAACTTTCCCCAAGGTCTCCTGAATGTTTGTTTTTTTTTTTTTTTTTTTTGAAAAAACTACTCAGTTCCAGGGATTAAACAAGATATGTTTCTGCATCAGTGTAAGTCAACAGCTTCTCAAAGGTATGTTTGGTTCATAATTCATAAAACCATGGTGATTTCGCTTTAAAAGCTTGAACATCTTTGCATGAGTGGCTCATTCTCTCTACGTTTGGCGAAACAGCTTTCAAATCAGAGTAGAGAAAGATGCCTTTAGAGCAACTTAAGCAGAAAGTTAAGTGCACAGCAGTTTGATGTGCTGCAATCCTGAAATATAACATCCATACACACAGTCCTGTGTCTACTAACAACACATACACAAAGTCTTCTATCTACATCTTTCCCAGGGACATACCTAACACTCTGAGGGTCTGTCATGGTACAATCTGCTGCCAGGTGTCTCGTTCTTTAATACGTTTCCCTCTGCAATTCTTTTTCTAGCATCCTATCACAAACAACGATGATCTATAATGACAATCACAATTTTTGCAGTTTTTACCTCGGCAATTGTATACAATTTCACTTGTTTCAAAGTTCACAAAACTGGGAGATTATCGTATTAAAAGTCAACAACCCACATATATCCTACACGCCTAGAGCCATTTAATTAATAGCCCACAGCCATGAAATCGCTGTCTGCCCGGTCGGGTCTAAGGACCTGACCCAGCACCAGTCCACGGGGATCCATATACTGACAGATCAATGCTCATTAGACCCCGCAGTCATATAGCACAATGGATTTGTATATATGTGGATAAGATCTGCCACTGTGAACTCCAGGCTTAAAGGGATAGCTTGTGTTTTAAGGTGATTTAAGGAATGTCCATCATTTAGAAATTTTAGAAATCTCTACAGTTTAGACAGAATCAGATACGCCTTCCTCTCCCTTGTCAGCTGATATAAGATAGATTATTTTTATTTTATGATTAGTTATAATGCCATGTACTGCAAAGGCTCTGTCCTCCTGTCCCTGACAAGCAGGGCAAAAGCTATCGCTATTGGCTGTCCTGCAAAATTGCGAGGCTTTTCTGTAGAGAATACAGCTGAGTGTCACTGCCACCTTACTAAGTTGAATAGGTGGACACGACATTCTCAACTCTCTGAACACTAGGTGGCGCGTATACATATGCTAGGTAAAGCTCATAAAACTTGTGAAGAGAAATATTGATATTTATGTCTGAACAGTTGTTATATATGATATATGATGTTGTTGACTATCCAGCCTTGCTACATGTTTATTGAGAAACATGAAACATGATAATAATGAGATAACTCTACTACTCTTACCCGCCTAACAGTAAGCTAAATTCTGTCCTGGACAGTGCCCATTCGGCTGGTTGTCCTCAAAAGGGATTGTCTCAGGTTTAATACTCTTCCAATGATGCCATACCATTAGATGGTGGAGTCATCCACGTGACCCCCTGATCTGCACCCCCCACAATCACTTGTGCGTAATGGAAACCCTTTAAAAGCCAACACTTCTCAGTCTCGGCGAGCCAGCGTTCTCTCCATATTAAACAGGTCCAGTGATACAATTCGCATCAGGCTTCTGGATACGACCCTCTCCCTTTCCCTCCCTGTGTATAATTGTACTCCGTGTCACGATCCTGCGTAGTGTCCTGTCAGGCTGATCACAGTAGCGCGCTGCAAACCCTGCGGTCGCCCCTTGTATTCTCCCCACGATGTGTGGTTGGCCGACGCATTACTCGACAGGCAGGTCAGGATATTAGGAGATTTAGTCTACTATAGGTAGGTTCTATACCAAAATATTCCCTTTATAGCTGATAGTATTGTTTTAAAGAGAACACAAATCAGTCAGGACAGGAGAGGTACACCCTTAGACAGTCCTTCCTTGAAACACTGAACAGTCTCTGCTTCTGTATAGAAATAACCGTCTACTGCTTTTATAGTAAATGTGAGGCATATCTCTACTTATCTTCTCCAAATGTGAAGTCTCCGCATCCTTATAGGATTGAGAGTCTTCTTTCTCCACTGACAATGTTAACAGTCTCTACTTCTTTACAGAAATGGAACGTTCTAACTTCTCTCAAGGAAGGTACACAGTCTCTAATGTCTCCGTAGATCTAATGACTGCAACTCTATGGGGGTATTTTAAGTGGGCCCGATTCCGTTTTCCGACGTGTTACCCACGAATATTTCAAATTGTGCGTCCGCTTTCCCGCGAATTGCCCCGCAGGATTTTGGCGCACGCGCTCGGTATTGTGGCGTCATTTCGGCGTCAGGCATGCCACGTGCAGGAAATCCGGTGCCGTGGCCAACGAAAACACAACGGATTTTCTGAAAAACCCCGCATTTAAAAAAAAAAATGTTGTTGTTAAAATTGCAACTTACCTTCCACTACAGCACTCCGGCTCGGTGTCATCTCCATCCAGTGCGTTCCGATGCTCTTCACGCAGGAGCGCCCTGGTGGACGCGGTAGGAACTACCTTAGTGAATCCCGGTGGGACACGCAATTCCAGTAATCCCTACAGGTAGTTCTCCACCGTCCCGACCGGTGGCTGGCTGCGCTGAAGTTCCCCGGAGGGCGCTGTGAATGCCTGAAATTCACGTGGCCTATTCACTGTGAAGGTAAAGGGTAATTTTTTTCGCTCTACACATTTTTTCAACATGCGAACGGGTTTTTCCGAATCAAAGGGGATGCCCGTCCGTCTTTCGTCTCAGGCCACGCCCCGATGTTCCGTTGCGTGGCAGCGTAGCGCCGATGACGCCCAACCGATTCCCGCGTTGCCACAATCCGGGCAATTCCCCCAGGTACAACGGCGCAAATCGGAATATTCGGTGGTCTAACACGTCGTGAGGAAAACGCGACATGATGCGGCCTTTAGTAAAGAACCCCCACTGGTGCAGATTATCTACCCTGTCCATTCGCGGATCAGCGGCGAGTTCTCTGCGGTGGATTCGGGTACGGTGCGGTATTCACTAAAGGCAGTTCCTTCCTGACGTCCAACCAGGGCGTGCTTCGTTGAAGTCTCTGAAATGCATCAGCGCCGATGCTGCGCCACAATCCGATTGAGTGCGGCAAAACCCGGGGGCAATACAGGTGAAATATCGTGGCCAAATCGGAAAATTCGGGGTAACATAGTCGGAAAACCTAGTCGGCTGCCCTTAGTAAATGACCCCCATTGTATCTACTTCTAGGTAAGATACGCGCAGCTGCTCTGCTACCTTCTCTTTTGGTCACTGCTGTTTGCTACATTTGTCATATCTGTCTAGGTGCCATATATATCTATAGCATTGTTGACAGACATATACACAACTTGGGATGTTAAAAAATTTATATGCAAACCCTCAAGGTTAATTTCCACAAAAATCTCTTAAGCAGTGACGAGAACAACCCTTTTAACAACACCATTCGCCAGCCATGGACAGCGCAATAGGTTATTTATCACCTACAACAGAGGGAAACTTGCCCCTCAAATCCAAATAAGTAAAAATGGAAATCATCCTAAAGGAACAAAACTAAAAAGGCTGGAGATGGTTTAGTGTTACATTATATTTATATTATAGAATTGAAAGTAAAGTAAATATTTACCATTTACCTTCAGTACAAGGTGAATGTCCATGGAATGAGCTTTAGCGGTTGGTGTGAAAATTCCATTCCTTGACGTCTTCCATAGCACAGGCTATGTATGACATGAAAGTCTGGTATGCGACAGGAGCCTAGAAAGAGATTTTTCCCTGCTTGTCAAGTGGACAGGACAGAGCCATGCTACTACAGTAGTATTTAGCGTTTCATGTAGCGTGAAGACGTTTCCTTCCGTACCAAGGGCAGTATAACTCAGCGTACGAGAGGGGGAGATTATCACTGCATACTGTTCCAGGTTTCCTGCATCATTGCTGGCGGTAGTGGAGCAAGTGCTCTATGGTTCAGAACCTGCCACTGAACCACCGGGGGGACAAAGTCATGCACAATGGATGGAAGATATATTTTCTAGAATAATTGTAAACATTAGATGTGATATGGAATAACCCTTTAAGTAGCTCCTATCAATTGTGCTAACCATCAAATAGGAGACCCATCTGTTGTTAAAAAGGCCCTTGTCCTACAAAGTCAACCCTTTTGGGTAGCGGAACAGGCTTTCTATGTGCTACCGACGATAGAGATTTATTTGAACAACCCCTTTAATTCTTCATGTACACAGAAGACTTGGAGCTTTATATAGGAAAAATTGAGTTGCCACTAGAGGCCCTGCGAACACTAAAAATGGCTCGGGTACTCGTATTCGAACGAAACTTTTCGATGCTCGGCGTGCTCGTGCTCGAATACGAACCCGCATTGAACGTCAATGGGAGACTCGAGCAATTTTCTTTAAGGTGACCAGGCTCTGCACAAGGGAAGTGGCCAAACACCGGATGGGGAACCTCAGACAAAGGATGGAAAACAACCACGGAAAAATGACAGGAAACCAGCAGGGGAGCATGATGGAATGCCTCGTAGGCTGCTTAAATCGCGCACGCATTAGTGCCAAAATATGGGACACTCCGCATGGCCATGTGCAGACAGAGTTAGTGACGCAGAATGAATGCTAGATAGCATTCTAAACATCCATAATTGACCCTGACACTATGGGGACGCCATGCAGAGGCAGGGCAAGCAGCGGCAGTGCTAGAGGTGGCACATGCGCGACATAACTTAAATGGATCAGGCTTCAAACCAATGGGTGGCAGAGAGAAGAAGGAACCAAAGGAGGGTTCAGCAAGAAAGGCGCTCAAATAAGATCGCTACATGATAAAAGTTGCCAGTATATTTTGTGGATAACACAAGGCAGGGTGGCGCAAAGTTACTAACATTTGAGTGGAATCCATGAAAACAACCACCAAATTTGCCTCTCTGACAACACCTCGTTTGATAAAGGGAGAGTAGGTAGCGCTCTAATGTGACTACTTTCTGGAGAGGGTACGTCATACCGGTGGTTTCTGCAATTGGAGACAAAGTGGGACGGCTTTTGGAGCATTGAATGGTGGCCCTGTATGTGGAGGCCCAAACATTTGTCAAACACCAGTGAGCAGGTAAGTTGACCCTCACAGTATAAAGAGTAGGAATAGCTATGAGTTGCCTGTATATAAAAAAAAAAAACAATGCAGTCCCAAAAATGCTTTCACACCATTGAGGCATGAAGGTGTGCCCCTCCATATAAAATGGAATAGATTGAGTGCCTGTATTTCTAGTCCCAAAAATGTGTTCAAAACCAGAGAGCAGTGTAGGTGGCCCTGCATTAAAATGGACTAGATTGTGCCTGTACTTGGCTAGTCCAAAAATGTTTCAAACACAGAGGAGCCAGGGTAGGTGGCCCTCCAGTAAAATGGAAATAGTATGAGTGACTGTATGTTGGCAGTCCCAAAAAAATTGTAATAACCAGAGGAGCAGGTGGTGGGGCACCTGCAGTAACAAAGTGGAATAGACTTGGTGCCTGTTGCACGTCCCAAAACAAGTGTTTCAAACATGAGATGAGGCAGGATAGGGTCCCTACCAGTAAAATGGAATAGATTCGATTGCCTATGTGGGCAGTCCCAAAAAATTTTTTAAAAAAAGAGGACCGGGGGAGGTGCGCCTCCAGAAAACGGAATAGATGAGTGCCTGTATGTGGCACTCAACAAAAATGTTTCAAACACAGGACGCGGTAGGGTGGGGCCCTCCAGAAAAATTAAATGAGCATGAAGTACTATAGCAAGAGCCAGGGACCCGTCAAAAAATAGCCATTTTCCTCGCTTTACTGTACAAAGAGGAGGAGAAGGAGGAAATGAGGAGGAGTGAGGAGTGATGGATCAATTATCAGGTGAGCTTCCTTCCACCGTGAGCAGTTGAAATTCTGCAGGAAATCCAGCCTTGTATTCATTTTAATAAGCGTCAGCCTGTCAGCGCTGTCAGTCGACAGGCGCTGTACGCTTATCGTGATTGATGGCCACCAGCTGCACTGAAAAGCCGCTCGGCGACAAGACGCTAGCCGGCAGGCCAGCAAGAACCTCCAAGGCGTACAGCGCCAGTTCGTGCCACAATGTCCAGCTTTGAAACTCGCACGTATGTAGGGAGCTGTTGATCATTTAGGACGATGGTATGGTCACCTACGTACTCCCTCCACCATCTTATCTGTAAAGATCAGCCCTACTCTGCCGAGACTGGACAGGTGACAGATGGCTGGCGGGTGACATAAAGCTGGCAAAAGCCTTGTAAAGCGTACCATTGCCAGTGCTGGACAAGCTGCCTGCTCGCCTACTCTCCCGCTACTGGTCCCGCAGAACTACGCACTCTGCGCTAGCGCTGTCAGAAGGGAAATACTGTTCAGCTTGTGCACCAGGGCCTACTGGTATTATGCATCTCACACTCCTTTCCTCTGCTGCAGGGATTGCAGAGTGGAAAGATTTGTGCTTGTACGTGGGTCCAGGAGAGTGAACACCAAGTTAATCGGTGTCTGAAGAATAAATTCTTTGAACGCGAGGGTCACGGGATAGCAAGCCTAGATGAAATCTGCCATATGCGCCATAGTACCACCTACAAATTCACTCCCTCACCGGTGCATTCACATCCCTCACTGGCCTGACTGTCCATATTTCCCCTCCTACCACTCCTCCAACTCCTCTTCTTCTGCCCCTATCACGCTGAACATGAAGGACTCTCAACAGTGTCGACTCCCCTCTTGTTGTCTCGCCAATCATCTCTCCTTTCCTCTCTTCCTCTCCACGTACCCTCCTCCACCTCAGCACCCCTCCGATCTGCGATGCAGAAACATGACTCAGTGGTGCTTTGGGATCACAAGCGATATTCTTACCGCCCATCTTTTAGTTACGGCGCAAAAACTTCCGACTTCTATGCTGACCACCAGACAGTTTTTTCACAGGCCAATCCGCGGATTGGTGAGGCTGTGATGCGCTGGCCAATCGCAACTGACCATCGTCAGTGTATGACATCCTCACTAGAGTTAACCGTCGCACCAGACAATATGCAGACCCACAGCCACATTACCTCATTGTAACACTTGAGAAGCTAGCTGCACCTGACTAACCGATTACTGCCTGCGAAGCCTTGCTCGTGCCAGTCTCAATCGCCTCTGCCGCTGCTGAGTAAACCTGCATAACATAGTGTACGAGTTGAATCCACCATCAGATGGGCACGTCAGCCACAACAGTCGCACGTGGAGCGTAGGCAGTTGGAGGCGCGCAGCCTGCCACGCTGCCCTGGCAGGATGGCGCATGACATCTGGGCGCGCGCACTTCCTGCAATATGCGCACAGATAGCTGGCGCACCTTCGTGTAGACAAGATCATGACAGATTGGAGGTATGTACTTGAGGAAACGCTTCACTATCATATTTAACACATGGGCCCATGCGAGCGCACATGTGTCAGATCTGCCCGAGTTGAGCCAAGAGTCCGCCCAACCAGGGTTCAACGCGCCGTTTGTCACACACAACCATTCCCAGCCTTTGAGGTTCAGCGGTGCCAGCACAGAATCTCAAGCTGCGCAGTGATGACCAAGTAATAGCTTTGTGCGCGGTGCCGTTTGTCGCCTGCTCAGCTAGTTTGAGCACCGCCTGCTGCGCATTAGCGCGCGCCGCACTGTAGCTGCTGGTGCCTAGAGCTGCATAACCCGACTGATGGCGCCCGTGCACGGATGGTAGTTCGTCAGTGAGCGAGGTGGAGAGTGTGAGGTGGTGGGACGGAGCGAGGGATAGTGTAGAGTCCGCAAACACCTTGGACCACCAGGTATGAGTCCACCCAATCCTCGGGTCGGCGTCAGTAATGGAGGCAGCCCCATCGTCGTCGGTCTCTGGTCCCAGCCCATCCACCAGTTAACCCAAGATTGGCTCAGCGATATAAAAGTGCCTGCGCCTGCCCGGCAGCAACTCGTCCACGTGGTTCCGTGGCTCAGTGACGCTTGTCAGAAACGCGTTGGGCTTCAGGGCAACTGTTATGTGTCGACACGTGCTTGGTGCAGGGCATGCGGGCACGGCAACATCGGGGAAAAGTAGCTGGCGGCTGGGAGCAGGTCCGAAGTACCGACGAGGACAGGCGGACCGCACGCCATGAGGTTGACCAAGGCCGTCCGCTCACTAGCCTATAGGGTGCATCTCCAGCCTAAGCGCATTGTGTAGATGTGCACATTAAGGCCATTGGGCGTCGGGTCGATGGGCTTGGTTCACTATATTAGGTTTCGCTTTCCGCAAGCCGTGTGGGGTATGGAGAGCTGAACGCTGGGTGAGGATGACTGTGGAGGATGTCGGAGGCACGACGATGGGGTTTTGGGCCAGGTCCTGACGGGCAGGAGGGCTGAGCTCAGCAGCTGACACAGTGGGAAGGAGGCAGTGGTGTCATTCGCCGTAAGTGAACGGAGCCCTTTTATGTTGCCTCGAGTGGGGCTGCTCTAGCATTATCAGATCCTGCGCATACTGCGGTGGCGTGTTAAAGCTAGGTGTGTGGAACCCTGCTGAGCCTGGTTTGGCAAATGTTGCCAGCACCACAGGTCGTCGGTCACCGTGTTCCTTAGGAACCTCCACATTCTGTAAGAATCTCCCTCTGCCGCAAGAGCAACCTCACAGGGCTCAACAGCGTCTTACATAGTTGACAGATGGCGCGCTGAGTGCCACCAGCTTAGTGCCCTGCCTACTCCCGTTCTGGCCCCACCACTGCCGGACTTTCACCCTGTGTTCAGCAGTCGAAGACCTACTCCTCTCCAGAAAGCACGTGTTCACCACAAGCCGATTATACCCAGCTCTTAGGGTCTGTCATCACCCTCAGTCATCTCTCGATCCCTCAGTACTGCTCCCCCCTCTGGGACTTCCCAAGCCCTGCAAAACAACTTACCTTCCACGTTAGTCATGACAACCGTGTCCGCCTCATCGTCAGGATCACCACTCTTTAGCAACACTTCCACGACGTCAGAAGGTCATCATCACCCACAGACTGATGGACTGTGTGGAAACTCTGGGCATCGGAAATTGCTCAGCAGCAACCCGGACAGTGGTCTTTGGCACTTGTGGAAGGCGTCCGAAAACAGTTCCTCAGAGTATGCCGGTCCAATGAGTCAAATTTTTCCTCCTGGCGAGGCGGGCAGACTGGGGGGGAGGATGGATGACGGTGTCAGGAGGCTTGGAGCGAGAGTAGGGATTTCCGCAGTGACCATGGGTGGGACTGCGCTGGAAGACTGACTGCGTTGGTGGACACAATTGCACGAGCAATTGTCATTGTCCAATTCCACGACATCCACTCTGTTCTCGCATCTGCAGGTTTCTGAGCCTCAACATTGCTCTAACAAGTTCCCCAGAACTCTCAGACACTAACCCTGGTGGCGATTGAGCCCTGCGGCGTTCCGCCTGCTCCCTCATCAGCAGGCTGAGAGTATCCACCCCGACCCAGGACAACGCCCTGACCCCTGCAGTAGTTGACGCGCCGCACGTCCCCGCCCCTCGCCTCTACGCCGCTAGCCCTGGGTTAAGCATTGTTTAAAATGAAGTTATACTTTTTTTTTTTTTTTACTACTTTCGTTTTGTTTTTTTTTTGTGTTTTTTATGTCTGTTTTTTTTTTTTTTGTGTTGTTTTTGTTGTTTTTTTTTGAAGTTTTTAAACCAACACTCACTATGCCTGTTGCTATGCGCTATTTTTCTACAACCAAGTATCAAAGCGAAGCACACTACTATGATATGATGACACTGAGTTATTGCTAATAAGTAGAATCAACCCCTACTGAAACTTTTCGCAACATTCGCCTTTGCATATCGATATTGTGCCACAGACGGCAGAACACAGCTGGGTGCCAAGTCTCACTACAAATTGCTCAGATAATTGCAGTACCATGCACCTGGGAAACTACAAGCCACAGCATAGACAACCAGAAATCAAATATAAAGAACGCTACTTAAGGTTCAAGAAGCTTTCGTAATTCTCCTATGGCCTATTTTCTAGCCAAAGTATCAAAGAAGAAGCACCACTACTATGCCAGATGAGAATGACACTGAGTTCTGTGCCTACTGAGAAATCCAACCCCTACTGGAATTATTCCTCATTTCCACTGTCTTATTCTGCATGGATAGTGTGTCTTCCCTAAGGCTATAACACAACGCTAGCAAGTCCACACTGCTAATTCACTTCACAAAATTGTAATAGTGCAAATAAAAAAAAAAGTAGAGAACGTTGATGCTAGCCCTAATAAGGGCTGTTGCGTTACTTGAGAATCACTCCTTGCCTAACTTAAGTCTAATAGACACCCTAAATATCTTCCCTGACCAGCATCTGCCGGCTCTCCCCTAGGCGTGGCCCTCCAACACAGAATGGTATCCGAGCAATCGCGGGCAGCGTCTAGTCTATCCCAGGGTCACCTGATCTGGCCAGCCAACCACTGCTATCGACGTGTAAGGGTACCACGTCATGCTGGGTGGAGTGCAGAGTCTCCTGGCTTGTGATTGGCTCTGTTTCTGGCCGCCAAAAAGCAAAACGGCGGGAGCTGCCATTTTCTCGAGCGGGCGAAGTATTCGTCCGAGTAACGAGCAGTTTCGAGTACCCTAATGCTCGACCGAGCATCAAGCTCGGACGAGCATGTTCGCTCATCTCTAGTTGCCACTACTATAATGAAAATCTTTCACCAGCCTTTACCCCACTAAACTAAACTAAACAGACCTTTAGGTAGGGGATGAAATGTACTTTCTAGAATTCCCTCTTTTATGTAAAATCTCACCCGTTTACCTATAATAAAAAAAAAAAATTCCAAAGTTATTCAAATGTGATTATTCTCACATTATTTTCACATGAGAAGAGTTTGGTGGTTGCATCGGTAGTGCACTATCTTCCCTTCTATAGCACCTAGAAACATGATGCGGGTGTCATATTTAAGATAAGGATCTCATCTTTCAGGTCACATCCGATTTATGGATTTGTGAGCTACAGAACCTGAGATACAGGCATAGTTGGTAATACAGCTGCAGATAAAGATCCAGTTTACGACCATGTCTTGTTCTGTAGCTCCCAGAACAAAATGCCTAATGTGATCTGAAAGATGAGATTCTTATCTTTAATATGACACCTGCATCATGTTTATATGAGCTATAGTACAAAAAAATAGGTGTTTCTGAAGTTACCTTCCCCTTGCAATCACTAAACATGACTCATCTCATGTGAAAATGAGGTGAGAAGAGTCATATTTGCTATTTTTTTTTTATAGGTAATCAGGTGAGAGTTAACATAAAAGAAGAATTCTAGAAAGAAAATGTTAAACTTTTAGGGGGTTTGGGGTTTAGTAGGGTAATATCTGATGAAAATGTCCTTTTGATAAGTGAATCTCTGCTTCAAAACAACAGAATGGTTAGAGGTGGGGGGTCCTTTTAAACCAATGTTGACGGCTCCATATAGAAGACTCTCTAATTGACTTTTTTTTTTTTTTAAAACCTCTAATTTGAATAAACTTTGAGTAAGACGTCAAACCTCTTAATGCAGACTAATAGCCGACTATTATTAATTAGAATGATCTATTATTATGATGCGGGGGTGAAGGGAGGGGGGGGTCTAGTTAATGGCTCCCGTGCATTAATAATTGACTTTGATTAGATTTAATGACCCCTCCATCATCACATGGCGCGACCGGACAGATAATACGTAACGCCGCGGGATAATTAAAGCCGCATTTCATATTTTTGCGAGTCTACAACCTGAAGAGCCGCAGACGGATTGTAAAAGAAGGAAACAAATGGGGTTTTTGTTCGCTCTGCGCTCCGGGCTCACGGAGGGTCCCATTATTCAATGTGAGAGCTCTCAGGCCCAGCGGCGGCCCCCCTCCTGCTACCATCACTCAAATCAGCGACAGGTCCCCCCTGTTGGCGTTCAAGGCATAAATGGCGTCATTGAGAGGTCAGGAGTTATTGTCCTCCCCCGACTGATACAACCGGGACTGAGATTCACTGCACAAATGTTATATTGTTACATACATAAAAGGGGTTAATATTAATTGGTCCCCCCCAGAACATGGACCATCACTCCATAAAAAATCTGGAGGTCTACAAGCATCATGTAATGCTGCAGATTTCCTCCGGGGGCACTGCAGGTAAATTGAATGCTTATTGGATATTACATATATAGACATTCCCTTTAAATGCTAGCAACCAGACTGTGGTATAAGAAAAAAAACCCTTAAAGAAACAGGTGTCATGAAAGTAAAGAGTGGAATTTCAGTATTCCAAAAATTATAATAATCTACCTTTTTATTATAATCTACAGAACAAATGAAGGTGCATAAGTTGAAAAAGAGGATCCGTACATGCATTTATTGTAAGCTGCCACTATACGGAAGAGTAGGCTGTCTAGGAGAGGTGAGGAACATGTTTGTCTCTTTCTAGTGGCTATAAACGGTACTGCAGATCACTGCCATGTAAACAAATTAAAATAAAAATGTGCCACCCTCAGCCCCCACTAGATGGTGCTCAGGAGCCATGTTACTATTAAGTTCATTGCAGAGAAAGTCTGCAATCCCCTCTCCGGCTACCTCTAGTGGTGGCAGAATAGAATTATAATTTATTTTTTATCTATAGGTCTCTCCGAGGGATCTGAATCTTTAAGCACCATTAAGACAGGATAGGAAATGAAAGATTGCAACTTTTTTGATCAATTTTAAGTAAACAAAGAGTGAATTTGTATATACTTAGTGCCCAAGTTTACCCATACACCCCATTGCCACCAAATAGTATAGTAGTGCTGTCATTGCAGGGAGTTTCTTATTTTTGTATTTTGACACTACAGTTCTAATTTTAACAGTAATTTTCAACTTTTTGTGCCAAAATTTGTTACAAAAATTCTCTCGCCACCCCCGCTGGAGAGGGATCAGGTATGAGGATCTGTAAAGGGATCTGGATGAGGGATCTGTATGAGGATCTGGACTGGATGAAAGGATCTGTATGAGGTTGTATGGATCTGTAGGAGGGATCTGTAATTAGGACTGTAGAATTGGTATGAGGATCTCGTATAGGTTATATTAGGGATCTGTATAAGGGATCGGTATATTAGGGATCTGTATGATGGATCTTATATTAGTGTTAAGGAGTGACTAAAGAGATGAAATGTCTGGGTCTCATGTTCATCAAGGTTAATTAGGACTCACTTACAAAGTCAAGAGACGGAGGCTGTGGGGCCCTGCATAAATAATCCCTCACAATAGGAGTCTGTTATAAGGGATCTCTCTATAGGGATCTGTCTGAGGGATCTGTTCATAAGGGATCTGTAGTCCATTCTGATGCATTATTTACAAGCGGGTTAACGGGTCAGGATTGTCCATCTCCAACAATGGTCTCCAGCTGTACAAGTACAAAAACTACATATATATCATTGTCAGGGAATGCTGGGAGTTTAAGGGGGTTCTCAAGTGGGATTAAAATATTTGGGACCTTTATAATTACGGATTTATTATAAATGGGGCCAATACCCATGTCCACAAATCAGCACTGATACAATACCTGGGTGGTAGCTCATCCAAGTCCATATGGCTGAGCTGCAATACATACCAGCCCTATACATACGGCACTGTGTCTTGAACTACTCTGTGATCTCCCCACACAACTATGGTGGTCCTGGAGCTGACCTGACCCCATAATATAAACATGATGTGCTACTAAGGATACACCAGGAAAAGGCAATTTAGTTTCTAAGCAATGATAGAAAGTACAAGGTGACATGAGCATTTCTATTCTACAAGTTTGAATAGTTTGTTGCATGATGCATTTTTCTTTTCTAAGTTTGGAATATTTGGTACTATTTGTAGGGTTGCCCAACCTGTTGAGTTTTTAAAGATGGGATTTTTATCTTTTACTATGACACCCAAGCATGGTTTGTAGCTGCTACCAGACCGATAAGATCTGAAGTGTGCTCCCTCTGGCCTCTAAATGCTATCTCATGCAAAAGTGGACTCTTCTGAGTTTAACTTTGAATGTGATTTAAAATGAAATAGAAAAGCAGGTTTTACATAACAGAGGAATTCTAGAAAGGACATTTCATACCCAACATACGGTAGCTGGTAGCTTAGTAGAGGAAAATAGATGTGCGTGCTAATCTGAGGGATCTACCCACCTCTCCCAATGTATAATAACCTGTTGGCACATGTTGTTAGAGAAATGCAATCTGATTTTAAAAATATCTGTTATTATTTTTGTCCATTACAGGCGCTTTCCTACTAAAGAAACCCGTCATGCAAAAACCCCCCTAATCTAATACTATTTCATAAACTGCCATTAGAGAGACATTGCTCTATCCCTTCATTGTCCTTACAGCCTGTAAACACTAAGCAATGAGGTCCTAAAGCTGTCTGCACAATGGACCCTGTGAAATGTCCAATGACGCATTAGCATATCCACTGTTACTCTATTCAGAGTGGGAGTACGCATACACCCCCAGTGCCATGACCGGCAGCCTGTTATAATGGCTGTGAGGCTGTATAATGATGTGCTCCGTCCGGTGCTGGTAGCCACGCGCCCCCCCTGCGCCTGGTGTGTGTGGGTGTGTTTAGGAGAGATCAGCAGCTTCATCGCAGCCCATGTTTATAGAGGCAACTCGTGGACGATTCCATGTGTAGCTGATGTCTGTGTCTCGCGGACCTCTATATTAGGAGATGCGCAGCATCGTTCAGAAGATGCACCGCACACACACTGCAATGCCTTTACTATACATCATTAACACAGACCTGACAGGGGACGGAGAGGGGAGGGCGTACAGGCAGTTGACCTCACTGCCCTCTGACTGCCAGTGACCCGCCTCATTTAACATAATAAAAAACAGCTGATTTTAGAAATGATACATAATGTATGAAATACCTAGCTTAAAAGGGCTGGGATGGGATCCATGTGAGGTCGCTCCAACACGCTAAGTTACAGGACTACTGCCGAGACCGTGATGACAGGGTGTCCTTTAGAAACACCCCGACTACTCAGACGACCCCCTAGTTACAAACGGCACCTCTGGATGTTGTAATTTATGCTTTACTTTAGTCTTAGGCTACATATGATCAGCAGTATACAGTTATCTACATGGCGTCTGTAATGAAGATTTATTGTATATTTCTGGGTTCTTATGACAACCCAACCATTTTTAAAATCCAATGTATCCAGGAGACAACAAAAAAAAATTGTTTGGGGTTATAATTATAAATAGACAGTTCCGACTACCATACAAATCAACTTAAGCACAAACTCCTACCGAACTTTTCTGTACCCCATAAACAGGGACTGCCTGGATACCTGAGAATGCTGAGAATTTCCCATTTTCATCCGTATGCTAATGAGGAATTGATCCGCATGGCAGGGGCGTGTCCTCAGTCCCTTAAGCCCAGGTCGGATATTCTCCTTGAACCTCAATACGTTTTCATCAAGTCAAATAAGCCATTGAGGTTGTTCCTTGTAGAAGTATGGGAACCACGGGAAAGTGAGGAAGTAATTTAGGCCAGAATTAAACACGTGTGTTGGAGACTTCGGTCGGGTGCCCACAACTGGCCTCATTAGACATACGATGAAACGGAATATCTGGGGCACAAGCACCAATGAACGGAAGTAATAAGGAATGTTGGAAATCCTGGTGCATTTTATACTAAAACTTGTTGCACCAGATTATGTGGGGTGTGGGCAGACCCCCTGATCGGACACCAGGAAATATAAAGAGTTGACACTCCACCCGGTTACAGACCCCGTTGTCCGGTCTCTGTGGAGACACCGATGCCGGAGACTTGTGGCGAGACAATCGCCTTGAGCGCGCCTGTTAAACTTTCCGACAACGAATATGTTTACATTCACTCTGTGGGCATTAGGCAGCGACTTGTGAAGAAATCCCTATGTAGAAGAGAGACTCCGCATCTTAAGCTTTTACTTATGTTATCGGATTTTATCTATGAATAGCCTCGGATTCGGGCTCAGCTCCGAAAAAATCCAACAAGCCCGACTTATGACAAGCTAAGTTTCTCCAATTCAATATCCCATTATTGTTCTGGGACAATGGCAAATCCTTGATGGAGATTTGAATTCACTTTGTTTGACTAACTAAATTTCCAATGTCTAATAAACTGGAAATATGGGAAGAGGAGCAATACATGCAACCAAGATCCTCTGCTGCGCTTCCCAGGCTGTTACACTGTGCAGAAGCAACTTCCCCATCCAACTCTGAGATGATATTAAGCAGAAGGAGATCCGTGGGAGCAGGTGGGGAGAGAGTCCAGTTGTAACAGCTGTAAAGCACGTGAAGCACAGCGGGAGAGCCTCTGTTACACCCCCAGAGTCCTTCAGCGCTCATTAGGCCATCATTTTAAACGAATGATGTTTAGCAGAAAGAAGGCCATGCGCTGACAAAATGTAAAAAAGATACCACATACCGGTGCCCTGGATCTAGGAGTAAATGTCCCTGGTTTATCATGTAAGTTTCCCGAAAGTTACTGTGGGACAACTAATTCTAAGATCACAACTCTCTCCTGTGATTTATGTTGACCACGTTTGCTGACCTGTTCCTGCTGCTTACAAGATCATTACTGTTACTAGCAAAATAGCAGCAGTATCAGTAGTCAACATGTTACAGATGCTGAAGTGTTTCAGAAACCCTCTCCCTTCTTACTGTGCTTGTCTAATACCCTCTGCCCTCACTGCCCCTAACACCTGTGAATCTATCATGAGAATATAGGATAATTAAGGTAAATCCACCAAGCTCTGCACAGCTGAACAACTTTATAGACGGCATTTGACATCATTTTGATGGTCTGTAGGAGAGACTTCACCGCAGTTAAACGCTAGCATGCGTCAGGGGCAGAATACAGCACTGACAATAAAAGCAATGAATAGTTAATTAAGCGCAGGATTACCTCCCACAGACCGTTTAGCTATATGTACTTCAGGTAACAGAATACCATTCTCTAATCCTGTTATTAACAAAAATACTGCATTCATTTCACAGATATCGTTCCACCTAGTTCTACCCTCATCCTGGTGTGAACATCTCAGTCCAACAATTCAAGTTGCCGCCCTAGACACGACCTGGTAACTTTGACTAAAGGTGCCGGGAAAAGCCACTTGATTTCTGTGTGAGGCGTGCTGCAGAGTTTCTATCGGTTCTCTGATCCTGCATTCTAGCCCGCCCCGCTGCATTTCTAGCCCACCGGCCTGCAGTCTAGCCGCACCCTTGCATTCAGGACGAGCCACAGACACTCATGACTTCCCAGGCAGCAGAGTGGAAGAGGGTAGTGATGGGAATTACCGACTGCTTCTAGTGACATCGCTCATTAGGCTCTTACGCTCACAGAGCTCTTGTGTGCTCCTTGAAAGGCTTCCACTATTAAATATATATAGGAGCCGCAGGTAGTTATTCCACCACTCCACGTTTAAATACCGGCTCTTAGAGCCAGCTCGTTTGCAAACGCACATTTCTCGTGATAACTACCAAGCTACAGACAGATCAGTATTTGTGGGGGAGCGAAACAGCCAGTAATCTATGTGTTATGATTAGCAGAGGTAGGAATAGCTGACGTGGTCTTGTGGTGTAAATGGCATCTAACAGAGTCTATCATCTCTGATTGTTATCTCTCGCTCTTGGTGTCAGATACTAGTAGAGTATTCAGAAGGTTTAATTGAAAGTGTATAATAAAAACCTGACCCTGATAATCTAGCCGATGCAGCTCAAAAAAACACATCCACATCTCAGAGGAATACATGAAGTGTCCCTGCTACACTCTGGAATACACTTGACCATCACTTGTAGGAGCTTAAAACAGCAATAAAATCGAGTAAAATGTTAAATCCAAGCAGGTTAAAAAGATGATCTATTGTGTTAATATCATTAGGAATGAAATGTGAGAATTTATTCCATGGAGAACCCCTTAAGTTGATTCCTATATATTAAAACTAATTCGATTCTACTTCACATAGTGTTGCTCCGTGTGCTGTGTGGATGCTAAGGGTTGAAAGTGTCTCTCTTTACTGTAGTAGTTCAAAGAGGAAGGCAGGATATGGGGTCTGTGTAGAGCAGTTAAGGACCTCAGATAGTAGCGTGGTGCAGCCGTCAAAGGGAAGTTCGCTGACTGAGTGGGGGCTGGCTGCGTGTATGTAGGTGCAGGGGTGAACCCCAAACCATGTAATGTCTAATCCCTATGACATTGGGTGTGAAGAGACACGGGGCGTCATGTTACATAAGGGCCCGATTCGTGTTTTTGGAACGGATAACCAAATTTTTCCGTTTTGGCGCCACAACGCAAAACCAAATTCTCGGGCCTACCGCCTGTTCATTTTCTGTGGGGGCCCCGGCCACTCGGGGTGGCCGCATCGTATTGGTGGCGCATGCGGACGCGTGGAAGCACCGATGGAATCGGGGGGTGGTACGAGATGATAACCCGACAGATTCGGTTAAAACCGCAGCATAAAGATACACAAAAAAGTGTCGCGTGACTAGCGCTTACCTTCATCCACATGCTCGGGTGAACTGCCAGGTGAGCTTTCGCATGCTCTTCCGCACAGCAGCACAGCCTGGGGTGTGTTGGAGGAACTGCCTTAGTGAATCCGGCCGTACCCGAATCAACCACACAAGATGCACCGCTGGAAGTCGCGAATGGCGGGTAAGAAGATCAGCTGCCCCTTGTTTTTAGTTTCAGACCTGCCTGTTTTAGACCAGGTGACTGCACCTATGATGTGCCGCCCACTTTTCTGCAGGTGTTGCTGCCTGAGGTGAAGGCCTCAACTCGCCCAATGGCTAGTTGGCACCCTCTGAATGGTATGTTCCTATACCACTGTGTTATCTGTTCAGGAGGCGCTAGGCACATAGCATAAGAGAGAGAGAGGGTCTTATGTGTCTTACCTACCCCTCCACAGTACCGGTCACCCTGTATGCATCTACTCCATTGCCGGAACTGATGCTCCCAACAACCTATCTATAGATTATGGGAGATTTACTTAACCACGGCCCCACACCCTTCGCGATCCAGCGGCGCGCTTCTCTCTTCCTTGCAGCTGGAGTTCGGGTCCGTCCGGGATTCAACTAATGAAGTGCTTCCCACCGACGTTCACACTTTTATTAAAAAATGTCCGTCGTTTTGCCCGAATCCATCGGGTTTTTTCATGGCCACCCCCCGCCGATTTCCGTTGCGTCGGGTAAGTGGGGCGCTATTTAGAAGAAAGCAGCTGTGATGACTAATTGAATAACCTCACATCTGATGTTCATCAAAGGCACAATACAATGTAATGAATAATTAGATATGTATTGTATTTTTTGCTGAAGCACAGCGCCGACTGCCCTCATATTCCGCTCTGCTTCATGTGCTGAATATATTGTAACATCTTTAGTATTGTGACAGAATTAGCATAACTCATAAAGAGGCTGAGATCACAACTTAAGTTTAATGCAATCCATCCTAATGTTGGCCCTATTTCCGTGTGACTCATCATTCTATCCGTCGCTGTAAAGCAGGCGAATGGCTGTCGCTACCTGCCTCATTCTTATTCTGATGGTGGATGTTTCATTTGGGTCCTGCCCGTCTATAACCTTCACATATGTCTCCCCATTCACTTATTAATAGGGATCCGTATACTCGGGCAGGAGGCGGATCACGCAGGTGGCTCATCCCAAAAGATTGGAAGATTGCCTGATATTTAGTGCGATTGTTCTCTGCAGGATAGAGACATGTGTCAATTAAAGGGCACCCTACTGCGTGGGACCCCCACCCAATCAGTAACACGGGGGTACCAAGACCCATTCACTCCATAACACACATTGGGGCGATTTTCTTACCCGGTCCATTCCGATCCAGCGTCGCTCTCATGCGGTGGATTAGGTCTTCCGCGATTCACTAAGGTAGTTCCTTCCGACGTGTCGCTGCTCGTGCGCTGAAGTCGCCTGAGGTCTGCCGGAGTTCACATCCATTGCCGGGTGAGGTAAGCGCGTATGCAGCACATTTTTTTTTTTAAAATGTGCCGGTTTCTCCAATCCGTCGGGTTTTTGTATGCCAACGCCCCCTGCCCCCCATTTCTGTCGCATTCATGCGGCACCGGATGCCCGCCACAATCCTCGGGTGCGCTGTGCCAAATCCCGGGCGACTACGGGAAATCGTCGCAAAACGGAAAAATGTGTTTAACCTGGCAATAAACGTGAATCGGGCCCTTATTAAATGACCCCATTGAGTGAAGGAGATTGCCGCCCCCACTGCTCATACCAAGCCTATGTGGTGACGCAAACAGCTGCCGACATGGATTATTACATTGTTCTTACACGTAAGTTCTCAAGTAATCTTCATGAACCATAAAATATAGCGTAAATATATTACAAATAGTCTATCATCCATATGTTAGCTCTAAGGACCCTCTCAGTGCAAAGAACTAGGATGTAACGGTGCTGAGGCTGCAGTAATCACGGTAGGGATGAGCGGGTCTCTGAAAACCGATCCCAATGATCGTGGTTACAGGAGCAACGATCCTCAGGATGGGTAGTAAACTAATGAAGGTCAAGATGCTAAGGACTAATAGTATACGTGATATTGAAGCATAGGGCCCCTCGGTGCCTAGTCTTCAGTCATATCACGTTCTGAAGCAAGGTTGCTCTCACAAAAAACCTTTTACGTAGTTACATGGCGTGTGGAGCTCTTCCTTATCCTATCTGCCTAGTTGTCTAAGTATCTTTTTGCACCACAGCCATGATTTGCAGGCCTGAAGAAATGGCTTCATAAGTCTACACTAATTGAGTGGCGAATTGTAGCAAGTAAAATTATTGATGGATTAGAGGTTTGGGATGAACATACATTATATCTGTACCATTCATCCTGTAGAAGGCACCAAATGTCCATCTGGCTCAGGAGCTTTGTCAGTAAATGACATTTTGGGTTGATTGAATCTGCGCTGATGCTGCTGTAATCACAGGTTTTTAGCAAATGGTTCACACAGAATTAAAGTGTAAATTGTTATTCTATCAATCTATCTTTCTAATCTATTTAGTTAACATCTTTTTAACCCTTAAACTTCAGCAGGCCTCATAAGCACAGGGAGGAAGTAAAGGACCTCAGTAAGTCTTGACTTTCTCTCCCTAATAACTGATGCACATATAGGCAAAGAAACTGATACACATTATAGAACACTTTTAGCTTAAATACTTAAATCTAAATCCAGCCTGATAAACCACTTACCGTACTCAGAGATCCAGGCACAGGGATTTCATGTTTGTTATCCATGGATGCCTTCTTTCTAAAAATCAACTTTTACAATTATGCTAATGAGCCTGACAGGCTCTGCTGCGTGTTTCCATAGCCTCTCCATGCGGTAGCTTCAAAGTTTGTTACACGCTACCCACCCCTGCTCCTTCACCCTCTCTCCTTTCTCCTCCCTCTACCTGTTTATCTGAACAGTAGAGGAATTTCCAGCAGCGTTGGGGGAAGTGCTCCTGCACAGTGTAACAGCCTTTGAATCTTCAGCATAGGGGATCTGGTACACGCTCCCATGCCCTTCTGGCCATTACATAAATGTAAGTTGATTTTAGAAGAAGGAAGCATGGATAACATATATGAAGATCCACAGTCCTGGTTCCTGGATCTATGAGTAATGTCCCTGGTATATCAGGATGGATTCTGATGGGAGATTTCCTTTAAATTTACAAATATTTACTGCGATGACCCCTGACTTCCAGCAGGTATAGCTCCTCCACTCCTACACGTCCTATGAATATAAAGTATTTTTGAGAACTATATCCAGGGTCCCCCCCACATAGAGATCTCCACACATCCGCAAGCAAATGTCCATCAGGGACCGGCGGATGAGACGGATGAAGCGTTTCGCTATACAATGGCGTTTCCTGGGAGATGGCTGTTCTCTTACATGGAGCAATGATAATGTATGTAATATTGCGCACGCTGTAAGATCGGCTCACGGTAATCCCGGCCAGGAATCAGCGCGATGGGGCGTTCCGTGTTGTTCTAGTTTAATTCTCGAGATGAATGTGTTTCATTAAAACGCTGTGTAATTATTGTATGAAGCCGATGGCTGACGGCGAGCCAGAGACGGCACCGCGCAGGAAAGTCTGGTACCAGCCGCCTGCGCCGGAAAAACCAGCATATGCTCCATGGCAATGGTGAGACATCTGCGCCTCCTGCCGCGCTCATGTCACAAGAGAAGAAAACTTCATCCCATTCCTATAGAACGTAAGATCTTTCACACTGATACATTTACACTCCCACATTTGTTTAATTAGAAATACAAATATGATACCGTAACATAAAAAACATGCTGCCCCCGCTCTGCTGTAATGTGGGACATTACATGTTCTGTGTCTAACGCTGCCCCCTCTGCTCTTATATAGAGGGACATTACATTTCTGTGTCTCCGCTGCCCCCTCTGCTCTGTATAATGGGGACATTACATGTTCTGTGTCTACGCTGCCCCCTCTGCTCTGTCTATAGAGGGACTACATGTTCTGTGTCTACGCTGCCCCCTCTGCTCTGTATATAGTGGGACATTACATGTTCTGTGTCTACGCTCCCCTCTGCTCTTATATAGTGTACATAACATGTTCGTGTGTCTATGCCGCCCCCTCTTCTCTGTATATGAGGGACATTCACATGTTCTGTGTCTACGCTGCCCCCTCTGCTCTGTATATAGGGGACATTACATGTTCTGTGTCTACCTGCCCCCCTCTGCTCTTCTATATATAGAGGGACATTACATGTCTGTGTCTACGCTGCCCCCTCTTCTCTGTAATGAGGGACTTACTTGTTCTGTGTCTACGCGCCCCCCTGCGCTATATTAGTGGGACATTACATGTTCTGGTCAATGCCCCCTCTGCCTATATATTGAGGACATTACATGTTCTGTGTCTACGCTGGCCCCCTCTGCTCTTATATACTGGGACAATTACATTTCTGTGTCTAACGCTGGCCACTCTGCTCTGTATATAGAGGGACATTACTTGCTGTGTCTACGCTGCCCCCCTCTGCTCTATAATATGGGGACATAACATGTTTTGTCTACGCGCATCCTCCTCTGCTCTGTATATAGAGGGAACATTACATGTTCTGTGTCTAACGCTGCCCCCGCTCTGTATATAGTGGACATTACCATGTTCGTGTGTCTACGCGCCCCCTGCTGCTCTGTATATAGAGGGACCATAATGTTCTGCTGTGTCTACGACTGCCCCCTCTGCTCTGTTATAGTAGGACATTACATGTTCTGGTCTAGCTGCCCCTATCTGCTCTGATTAGGTGGGTACACATGTTCTGTGTTCTATTCTGTCTGCCCCTCTGCTCTGTATATAGGGTGACATTACCTATGTTCTGTGTCTAACGCTGGCTCCCTCTGCTCTATATATAGTGGGACATTAATGTCTGTTCTACGCTGCCCCCTTGCTCCTGTATATAGTGGGACATTACATGTTCTGTGTGTATCGCGGCCCCTTGCTCTGTATATAGAGGGACATTACATGTTCTGTGTCTACGGCTGCCCCCTCTGCTCTATAATAGTAGGGGACATTACCTGTTATGTGTCCTAGCTGCCCCTTATGCTCTGGTATATAGTGGCGAACTTGACATGTCTGATGTGCTACGCTCCCTCCTCTGTCTGTATATAGAGGGCATGTAATGTTCTGTGTCTACGCTGCCCCCCCCTGCTCTGTATTAGTGGGACATTACATGTTCTGTGCTCGGGCGCTGCCCCCTCTCTCGTATATAGAGGGACACTTTACATTCTGTGTCTAACGCTGCCCCCATTGCTCTGTATATAGAGGGACAATGACATGTTATGTGTCCTACGCTGCCCCTTCTGCTCTGTATATAGTGGACATTACAATGTTCTGTGCTATTCTGCCACCCTAGACTAGCTCTGTAGTAGTGGGAAATTACACTGTTCCCTGTGTCTACGCCCTGCCCCTCTGCTATGGTATATAGTGGGACAATTACATTTCTGTTCTACGCCGGCCCCCTCTGATCTGTATATAGTGGGCATTACATGTTATGTGCTTACGCTGCCCCTTCTTGCTCTGTATATAGAGGGATTACATGTTCTGTGTCTATTCTGCCCCCCTCTCTCTGTATAGGGGACATTACCGTTCTGTGTTACGCTGCCCCTCTGCTCTGTATATAGGGGAATTACAGTGTTTCTGTGTCTACGCTGCCCCCTCTGCTTGTATATATGGACATTACAGTCTGTGTCTACGGTGCCCCTTCTGTCTGTATAGATGGACATTAACAGTGTGCTGTCTACGCTGCCCCTTCTGCTCTGTATATAGTGGGACATTACGTTCTGTGTCTATTCTGCCACTCCTGCTCTGTATATATGTGGGACTTACATGTTCTATGTCTATCTGCCCCCTGCTCTCGGATATATTGGGACATTAATGTTCTGTGTCTATGCTGCCCCCTCGTGCCGGTATAACAGGGACATTACGGTTTCGTGTGTCTACGCCGTCCCTCTGCTCTGATATAGAGGGACATTAAGTTCTGTGTCTACGCTGCACCCTCGCATGTATATACTGGGAAAAAACAAATTACATGTTCCCTGTGTCTACGCTGGCCCCTCGCCTGTAATAGAGGGACATTACATGTTTCTGTGTCTATTCTGCCCCTTCTGCTCTGGAGTATAGTGGGACATTACATTAATTTCTAGGTCTATGACTGCCCCCCCTTGGCTCTGTATATAGAGGGACATTACGGTTTCTGGTGTCACGCCTGTCCCATTGCTCTGAATATAGGAGGACATTACATGGTTGTGTCTCTAACGCTGCCCTCTGCTCTGTATCTACTGGGACATTCATGTTTGTGTCTACGCTGCCCCCTCTGCTGCTGTATCTAGTGGGACACTTACATGTTTCGTGCTCTACGCTGACCCCCTCTGCTCTGGCCTATAGATGGACATTACATGTCTGTGTCTACCTTCCCCTCTGCTCCTGGATATAGAGGGAACATGGACATGTTCTGTGTCTATTCGTGCCCCTCTGACTCTGTATATGAGAGGGACTTAAACTGTTGTGTGTCTACGCTGCCCCATTGCCTGTATATAGTGGGCACATACAGTTTCTGTGTCTAACGTGCCCCCTTCTGCTACTGTATATAGCGGACATGACCATGTTCCTGGTGATACCTACGGCTCGCACCCCTCGCTCTGTATATAGTGGGACATTACATTCTGTGTCTACGCTGCCCCCTCCTGCTCTGTATATAGAGGGACATACATGTCTGTGTCTCACCTGCCGCCCCTCTGCTCTGTATATAGTGGGACACTAATGTTCTGTGGTCACGCTTGCCCCCCTACTGCTCTGTATATAAGGACATTACATGTTTCGTGTCTACGCTGGCCCCTCTTGCCTCTGGTATAAATACTGGGACATTACGGATCTTATTCTCTAGACCTCCTTCAAGGATTTGTTCTGGTTCTTTCCATTTATTTCAATGTTTTCGCGCCTAAAACCTGAATCTCTAGAAACTAAATCCACAATTTGAAAAGAAGGGGGGCGAAACAATGTGGCAAAAACTTTTTGGAAAAAAGTGATCATGAGATGAAAGTGATAGAGACAACAGAAATGAGAAAAGGTCAATCTATATCAAAAGAGAAGATTCGCTCGTTGGAATAAAATGCTTTGTCACAATCTGGAAGAAGTTTAGGCCAACAGGAGTTAGGAAAGCTTGTACTTTCATCCGGGGACTCCGTACCACCTACCGCGCTGTGAATTGGTCTCACACAGTCAGCAAAATAATGACGGGAAGATGTGAGTTCTAGCGTATAGGCCCGAACACCGCTGGGAAAGGTAGTAAGAAGCAGTAAATCTGCAATTTAAATGTGGATGGAAATAACATACCGAAAACAGTCCGCAAAATATCAGGTAACGGACGATGCAGATAACGGGGTACATTACTAAGGGCTCACGATCGCTATGTTCGTCAGGTTTCCCCGATATTACCCGATTTTGCAACCGTGTTTCCCCTGAATCCGCGGGGTGTGGCGCACGCAAACGGATGTTTCGGCAGCGCGCTGGAATGCATGCAAAAAATTGGGGGGTCGGCTGTCGGAAAAACCCAACGGATTTGGAAAAAATGGGTATTTTAAAAAAAAAATGTGGCGCGTGACACATAGGACTTACCTGCAAACGGATAGGATGGTGAAACTCGCCGTACTCCGGCGGACTAGGCGCACAGCGGACCCTGTGGACATCGGCGTCACTTACCTTAGTGAATCGCTGAAAGACCCGAATCCTTGATGGAGAATGCGGCGTGGTCGCGACAGGACCCGCGTAGTAAATGTGCCCCATTGGTGCATATCCTCAAAAAAGCTTGAAAACCCCTTTTAAATATCTCCTCATTCGAATGAGAGAGTAAGTAGCGAAGCCATGTTCTGCTAATTATTATGTGAATTATTGATTCATCGATAGGGACCAACTCTTAAGACAGAAGTTTGGAGCGGTTTTCTGGTTTGATGTATTTTAAGTTGGTACAATATCGTCCAGGATTAAAGACATCAGTATAATCTCTCTCAGAAACAATTGCTGATGTCCATCTGGGAAGGATTTAGGCCAATTTATAAACCATCTGAAGTCCATCCTATCTGCAGAAAATATATAACACTATGGTGAATTTCAGTAGAGAGTTTCCTACAGTAGATTCACTAAAAACACAAAGAGTAGAAGGAGGGGGGGGGACTACAAACCACAGGCGAAGTATACCCGCTCTGAGTTGAACTGTAGGATGACTTTTAGGTAATTCTGAAACGCCAGATACCGCTGTTCATAAATCACCCACCACACTGAAAAGCAGCAGTCAGAAGGCAAGATGAAATCAACCAGCTTTCCACAAAACGCATGCTCAGCCAAGGGATTCAACAGGATATAAGGGCAGGGCTGGCAGGCTAATTACTAGGGGCAGGGCTGTGCTCTATACTGGGGGAAGGGGCTTCAGGCTATAAACTGGGGGGGCATGGCTGGCAGGCATATACTCGTGTGGAAAAGGGCTTAGCTGTATAACTAGAGGGGCAGGGGCTGTCTGTATACTGAGGGGGCAGGGCTAGATTGTATAGCTGGGGGAGCAGGGCTTGCTGTATACTAGGGGCAGGGGCTGGCTGTATAACGGAGGAGCAGGGCGGGCTCTATAGGGGAGATGGGCTGTCTCTATACTAGGGTAGGGGCTGGCTGATACTAGGGTGGTAGGGGGGACTGTTTCTGGGGGAGCAGGGAATCGGCTGTTATACAGGATGGAGGGGGCAGGCATCTGTATATCGAGGGGTCAGGGACTGGCTGTATATAGGGGGATGATGGCCTGGCAGGCTATTATTGGGATCATAAGCGGCTGTCTATAATACAAGAAGGGCTGGCTGGCTATATACTGAGGGAGGCTTGTGACCAATGCATTTCCCACCCTAGGTTATCTCGAGTCAATAGGCTTTCCCAGTTTTTGTAAATTTATGTACCCTCGACTTATACTCGGGTCGCTTATACTCGAGTATAACGGTATCTAACAGCTAAGCCGTCCAAAATACACAACAGAACGATGATCGGAAGAATAAAAAAACGTTCATTGTAGAAACACTAACAAAAATTTGCTAACACTGGGACAACCCCTTTAACTTGTGATCAGTATTGTGAGATATTTTCCAAAGCGACTGAACTTTCGTAAAGGCTTCTTTGTCAGCTAAAGCAGCAAAGCAGCAAGCAGCGGGAAGCAATCATAGTTTTATAGAACAAGAAATTGATTACGTATGATGAATTATTCCCACAGAACCTTGATAGTCACACTTAACAAGTCCATTAGTAACAGGATGACGGAAACGTTACTATGTGGAAAAGTTGGTGGACGTCAACGTCGGATCTCAGAAGAAAACAGTACTGATCAGAGAAAAAAGTTTGTGGATTTATATTCAGATTTTGATTGAAACTTCATTTTACGAATCCTTGTGTGTAAATGAATTTAGTAGGGAGGGTATATCATTATTGCTACTAGCAAAAGGTGAAAAATGATATACAGTGTTTCCTGCGGAACAAAAGTTTGATAAAATTGTATCCTACTACCGTAGTGTTTACAGCTCCTTAGTAGACCAATGTATCTCTATGGTTACAGACTACAAACAAAGGTTTTGTAGTCAGATTTTACAATCTGATGTAAAGGCCCCAATACACATTGGATGAAGATCATCCCAATCCACCAATTTCAACATTTACATATGTGAGTATAGGGGGTCTCACTCTTTTAAGAAGTTAAGGGGGATGATAATCAGGAAACTTGGAATCCGACTGCCTGATCATGTTGTTCATCAGTAAAAAAGAAAATTTCTCCCATAATTAGACATGCATGCATTAGGTGAGTATGGAGGATTTGGGAGATATAGCTGTCATGTATTCATTCTTCATCCGCTGCACCCTCTACTTCCAACTCAAAATAACTAGGGCCACTTACTCATAGAGCCAGGCAACATGCAATCATGCTAATTAAAGTGTGCTAATGATAATAACGGCTCTGGGTGGCATTACCAGAGCCCCTCCGTGCTGTAGCTTCACAAGTGGTTACACTGTGCAGGAGCATTTGTTCCCTCTCACTGTGTGACATTATAGCAGGCAAATGGAAGTAGAAAGTGCAGAAGGAGCAGAGGGGAGGGGGAGACAGTGTAACAGCCTGTGAAGCTATAGCACGGAGGGGCTCTGGTAACCTTCCCCAGAGCTCTTCTGGATCATTAGCATAATGTAACTCTGATACATATAGGGGCTCATTTACTAAGGGTCCGTCGAACACATTTTCGTCGGGTTTCCCGACGATTTCTGTTCTGCGCCGTATTGCCCCGGGCTTGCATGCGTCAGAAATCCGGGGGTGTGGCCGTCGAACAACCCGACGGATTCGGATAAACCGCAGAATTTAAAAAAAGGATTTGTGTCGCAAGATCAGCACTTACATGCACCGGGAAGAAGAAGTTGAACTCCGGCGGATCTCGGGGCAGAAGCGACGGATGCAGGAACTCGGGCGCACGAGGTTAGTGAATCGCAGCAGAACCCGAATCCTCATCGGACAACGCACAGCGGGATCGCGACAGGACCGGGTAAGTAAATCTGCCCCATAGTGTCCCTGGTTTACTATGCTTGATTTCCATGGTAGATTTGCTTTATGCATAAAATGAAGACAAATTAGAAGCAGACTGCAGGATCTGACTACACACAGTGCTTGCTTGTAGTCTGTTACCATGGAGACTCTTAGGAGGTCATTTATCTCATCACGGTTTCTTTTGGCTAGTTTTTGTTAGTCTTTTTCCCTCTGCTTCGTTGGGAATTTATCAATCTCACTTTTTCCTTGTGTTAAGTCATTTATTGCCATTTTCCTTAAGTATGGTTTGATCTGGAGTTTTTTTTGCGCCAGAAAATGTCGCAAATTTGAGACAATTTGAAATGATAAATGTAATTTGCGACATGTAGTACATCTGGAATAGAAAATGAATGCCTCTTACTGGCGAAAAAGAAATGTCTCTAAAAGGGGCAAAAATGCACCAAAAAAAAGTCTCAAAAAGACAGAAAAAAACAAGAAGAAAAAAAAAGATAAATGACCCCCTTAGAGTTTGTGAACAAGGAGACATGTATGTGGCTGAGTACACAAAGAGGCCTATTTACTTTTACTGAATTTTGTCTTTTTTTTTTGACGTTTTTAGGATTTGTGCCGCTGTGACAGGTATTTAACTGTGGATTGTGTCGCACGCGATCATATTTTGCCGCAGCTCCGCTGCTTTAATGCGATAGAAATGGGGGGGGGGGGGTATGTGCCGCCGGACGATTTGACAAATTGAGCGCAGGATTTAACTTTCAAATTGCATCCAATGCACTTACATGCACCAGGAAGAAGAAGGTGAACCCCGGGGACCTGAGCGGGGAAGCGACACATGCAGGATATCAGGCGCAGGATCTTAGTGACTCCCCGCACAGCGCATTATACATGGACAATGCACTTACATGCACCAGGAAGAAGAAGGTGAACTCCGGGGACATGAGCAGGGAAAGCGACCTGGCAGATGATCGGCAGTGAATCGCGGAGAGGGCATTATACACAGACAATGCACTTTCGGGGATTGAGTCAGGATGGGTAAGTAAATGTGGCCCAAAGTGGTAAAAGACCTTTTGAAGTCCTCCCTTTTATTACATCTTTGATGCATTACAGTAAAAATTCGGAAGCTATTTACGCCCTTTAAATGTCTGAGCCTAAAGCAGCAAATTAGGCAAATTCTTACTATGTAAATGTGCTCCGGGCTGTGAAGTGGTTTTTCTGAATGTTCGTCTGTAGCAGTGAGAGGCGACTTTCGGCTTGGCGGCTCACGTACTGTGAAGGAAAGACGCGCTCGGGCTGGAAGACATTGAAGTTAATAGAGAAGGCAGGTCTGTGTTACAGCAGAGTGATTGCGATGTCACCAGGCAGCATCTCGGCCCACGTTGTGACAGGAGCGGAGCGTTTCCTCTCCACTTTAATGTTAGAGAGCCAGCGCGCCATTCCTACAGGGGGCCATGGGCTCCGTAATTACCGCTTTCATCATGACCTTAGATCAGACAAGAAGGGAAACCAGCACTTTCACACTTCTGGCAGATTATAAGGTGCCCTTTTCCTGGCAACAAGCGAACACACCCTGAAATTTCATCAGTCCTCCGAGGCGGGAGAGGAGCCATCACACTCTGCTGTTCCCTCTTAATCAATAGATGACGAGGAGCTTTGATACCAAACAACAAGAAGATGCCACATGTGACAAGCAATGACTGCGGCATTCGGACCCACAGGAGGGGGGTTTGCGCACCATCTGCCAGATGAGGGGGATCACAAAGTTAGGCCGTCAACAGTAACTTTATAATTTGCGCTTTAATTCCTTGATTTTCCAGGCCGCACTTTGCTGTCGGAGTAAGACTTTGGCTACATTTAGAGGCTACGTATTCATCCCGACCTGACACTTCTAATAGCTGTGAGTTTGTTACATTTGTATCCGCAAGACAATGCTTTGTTAACCTGGAGAATGCAGCACGTGGGTAGAGAGAGTAGAAATGATCCACCCCGCTGTCTGGCGGAATTATAGACATATACGTGATACGGATCCCCATGAAACTCAAATATCCTCACAGTTGCCCATGCATGAGAAAAAACAGATGCAAACTATACTGTAATGTATATACCTTACAATATAACACGATAAACAACTGCGGATAACTCACTCACACACGGTCACCGTAAGCCCGCAGTTGTGGGTATAACCAAACCGCCGTGTGCTTAAGAGGGGTAGGAGAGGTGACCCTCTCCTCTCCATAGGAAACCAAGCGTCGCAACGAGGCCACAACATACACCATGGAAGATATGAGCATGTTCTAAAACTTGATCATTTATTCTAGAAACTCATCAGTTTCCGTGTGTCGGCACGAACGGTTTCGTCCCTGCAGATGGCGTGTCAATTGACCCTTAAGGAAACCCGTTACCAGGTTTTCAATCACTTCACCCGACTAAACTAAGCCCCCCCCCCTCAGGTAGGGATAAATGTCCTTTCTAGAATTCCCGTCCCCCCTCTTTTATGTGAAATCTCAATGCCATTTTTACCAAGAAAAAATCTTCTCCAACATCAGCAAATTTTCACATGAACGGAAATCTCATCGCGCCGGAATGCACCACCTCGGACCAGGTGAAGGTAAGCACTCCCCAAGCGACACATTTTCCGTTCTTAAATGCGGCGGTTTTTCCGAATACGTCGGGTTTTCGTTCGGCCACGCCCCCCGATTTCCGTCGCTTGCATGCCGGCGCCGATGCGCCACAATCCGATCGCGTGCGACACAATCCCGGGGCAATTCAGGTACAATCGGCGCAAATCGGAAATATTCGGGTAACACGTCGGGAAAACGCGATTCTGGCCCTTAGTAAATGACCCCCATTGTATCACTTATCCTGAGTTACATTCTGTATTATACTCCAGAGCTGCACTCACTATTCTGTTGCTTAAAATTTAGGAAAACTTTGAGACATCTAACATATGCTTACACTCTATCATACAAATGCAGTGTCTTGAATACAGCAGGGTGGCAGGTAGGTGGGGCCGTGGATGGCATAGGGTTGGGCGTGGATGGCAGGTAGGTAGGGGGCAGTGGATGCAGGTAGTAGGGCAGTGGATGGCAGATAGTTGGCAGTGGAATGGCAGGTAGGTGGGGCAGTGGATGGCAATAGGTTGGGCATTGGATTGGCAGATAGGTTGGGCATTGGATGGCAGTAAGGGTAGGGCAGTGATGCAGGTAGGTAGGGCGTGCCGATCTCCATCTGAAAAGATCAAAAAATAAACTATCAGCATGGGAACAATGTTTAAATGTACGGTGACGTGTTTGTCATTATTTGATTGTCATATATCGTAGGACTTGTCCGAGGGAGGTTCGCAGAATTGGGGTGGGCGGTACCAAGTGGAACCGCCCTGGTTTCTCTGTACTGCTCTGGAGCACCATGTGACGTTACAGGCAAGCTGTAGTTGTTGTCACCCAACTTCCCAGGAGCAAATTCACAATCCACAGCTGAATGCAATGATGTAATCCTAATATGATTTATTTTTCAGAGCAATCCTCTACAACTTTCCAAACACTAATCATCTATCCACCCACATTCGGCCCCCTCAGCTCTGCTCATCGTATTGCGGATCCCCACTACGAGCAGTACACATACATCCTGGGGATTCCAGTTTTTGGGCTGTCTCATCCTACAAGGGTTATGTCAGCTGAGGGTTGAAGTGCCCACCGGAACCTCATATAGGCTCCACCGCTGACTCGCACAGGTACACAGCAGAACGAGGCGGCTGTGCGCTGACTCATCCGGCCTCGCACTACACGGAGGCATGATTAATTCCATATCCTGTCCCTGATAGTCCATGCAAACAGCCGCTCCGGAGAGGCGCTACCTGTGTTTTCTCCTTCATTAATCCAGAGACTTGCTGGCAGGGGTGTTCAGTACATCCACCTGAACGCCCGGTGATAGCGCCACCCACCAGAGGTGGCACTTAGAGCCATTTCTGTGGGCACTCACAGGACCCAGGACAGAGTTCACCAAATAGGACCAAATCTTCCTGCATTCCCAGGCAACTTAAGCGACACTTCATTGGCTGTTTGGAACTGCGGGAAAAGTGAGAAGGTGTGGACAGGGCTGCATTATCTTTGGAGGTCCTCCTGCTGGACCCTTCATTCTTACTGTACAGAGACCCTGGAGAGATGCTACAAGTAGAGTCTGAATTTGCCCTCCTTCTTTCAACTGTATTGGTGGCCTCAGGGGTCCATACGATTGAAAGATGTGGAAGAACAGGTAACAATAAGTTACTGCTTAAAATGACATGTTGGCACTTCACGGTAAATAAGTGGGTTTTGGTTGTAGTTTGGGCACTCGGTCTCTAAAAGGTTCGCCATCACTGCTGTAGAGGATGATGGAGGTTGTGGCTACAGAGGATGGTGGATGTTGTGGCTACCGAGGATGATGGAGGTTGTGGCTATAGAGGATGACGGAGGTTGTGGCTACAGAGGATGGTGGAGGTGGGGTTACAGAGGATGATGGAGTTTGTGGCTGCAGAGGATGATGGAGTTTGTGGCTGCAGAGGATGATGGAGGTTGTGGCTACAGAGGATGATGGAGGTTGTGGCTACAGAGGATGATGGAGGTTGTGGCTACAGAGAATGATGGAGGTGGGGCTACAGAGGATGATGGAGGTTGTGGCTACAGAGGATGATGGAGGTTGTGACTACAGAGGATGATGGAGGTTGTGACTACAGAGGATGATGGAGGTTGTGACTACAGAGGATGATGGAGGTTGTGGCTACAGAGGATGATGGAGGTTGTGACTACAGAGGATGATGGAGGTTATGGCTACAGAGGATGATGGAGGTTGTAGCTACAAAGTATGATGGAGGTGGGGTTACAGAGGATGGGGGAGGCAGGAGCAATAGTGGATGACGGAGGTTGTGGCTATAGAGCAGTGGTGGCGGACCTATGGCACGGGTGACAGAGGTGGCCCTTAGAGCCATTTCTGTGGGCACTCACAGGACCCAGGACAGAGTTCACCAAATAGGACCAAATCTTCCTGCATTCCGGATTTGGTTAACAATTTTCTAATATTTAGGTCCCAGTAACAGAAAGCAGGAAATTTAATGCTGTCAATCTGGGTGCGGCTGATTCGAAATGAAGGTTGTGGCTACAGAGGATGATGGAGGTTGTGGCTGCAGAGGATGATGGAGGTTGTGGCTACAGAGGATGATGGAGGTTGTGGCTACAGAGGATGGGGGAGGCTGTAGCTATAGTGGATGACAGAGGTTGTGGCTATAGAGCAGTGGTGGCGAACCTATGGCACGGGTGCCAGAGGTGGCACTTAGAGCCATTTCTGTGGGCACTCACAGGACCCAGGACAGAGTTCACCAAATAGGACCAAATCTTCCTGCATTCCCAGGCAACTTAAGCGACACTTCATTGGCTGTTTGGAACTGCGGGAAAAGTGAGAAGGTGTGGACAGGGCTGCATTATCTTTGGAGGTCCTCCTGCTGGACCCTTCATTCTTACTGTACA
>WNYA01001108.1:20718-58398 GCA_019512145.1 Engystomops pustulosus
ACTGCTGTGCTCTGTGCTCTCTGCAGCCAGTGTTATGTATTGTCCCTGGAGAGATGTGTAATCAGACCTCACACTGCTGTGCTCTGTGCTCTCTGCAGCCAGTGTTGTGCATTATCCCTGGAGTGATGTATAATCATACCGCTTCTGTTAGTAGCAGTAAGAGTGTGATATATGGATGTATATGCTCCTCCAAGTGCACTGTGTTCTGTGCTCTCTGCAGCCACTCGTATGCATTGTCATTTAGTGCTTTGACCCTACACTGGACTGTGATATATAGATTTATATTGTAGAATCTCCAAGTGCACTGGGGGGGGGTGTCCTTACACTGCTGTGCTCACTTCAGCCAGAGTTATGTATTATCCATGGAGAGATGTGTAATTATACCTATGGGTATGTTATTAGTAGCAGTAGGACTGTGATATTTGGATGTATATTACAGGATTGTTGCTGCTCCAAGTGCACTGGGTTGTGTCCTCACACTGCTGTGCTCTGTGCTCTCTGCAGTATTGTCCATGGAGAGCTGCTTAATGATATCTTTGTACATGTTGTTGGTAGTTGCTGGGTTGGGAGAAACTAACTTTTGCTGAAGGCTGAAGGTCCTGCCGGTGATCAGAGTGAGGTCCTTCATGTTCTCTAATTAGTGCAGTCCCTTACCCAGGAAATGCTCATGAACTCCGAGTGTTGAGAAGTGTTGTCATAGGGACACAGGCTGAGAATCTCTATTACCCTCAGGATGTGGCCACATATGACAATAGGATTGGTTCTGGATCTCCTGGGACTTCCCCTTTAATTCTCTTTGTATTAATACTTGATATTTCCCTATAAGCCCCTGACTGTATATTACATCACATCAGCCGATGCTCGCAACCAACGTCCCGGCCACCAGGGATCCTGCGACATTCCTCCTGCAGACTCCATGAGGCCGGATATTACACCAGGAATGAGCAGGAGTGACATATATTAGCGCTAATGACGCGGATGTAATTAGCGCAGGTTTATAGGAACATGTGTTTTCCATAGAACGCGGCTTACGCTGCGTCTGGGGGCCACGTAATTGTACGAAATCTTCTCTTTTATGTCAAATAATCTGCTCGTGTTTATGAGCAGCAGCTTTATGCCTTCCGCTTACTATTTTGTATTCATTTTGGGTGGATTAAGGTTTGTCCTCCCTGAAGAGATCAAAATAGAAAAGATTATACAATATAACCCCGCCCCCTTGTCTATTGTTATATCTGTTACTATATCTTAGCTCTAACGATGTACCAAAAATATTCAATGTATCTCCAGACACCTTACTGTAACCCCTCCTGTGCCTCTTCTCTTCACCTACCACATTTTTATCAGTACTTTCCACTTTTTGTCCAAAAACGTTTGGAATAACTGATGTTTATATGGTCTTAAAGGGGAAATTTCACCACCGCCCCTCACTCCAACTCTTTGCGTCCTTTAATTGATGTGAATCCGCTGATTCCAATGTAGTTGGAATTTTTTTTCTAGCCCCCACCATTCCCTGGCAATCAGTGCCATTATTTCATCACTTTATATGCTAATTTAATGTCTGTCTGGCTCCACCCACTAGAGAGTAGAGAGCCTCAACAATTGCCAATGATTTTTCAGGAACAGTGTGAGCTACAGAAAAAATTCCAACTGTCCCGGAATCACTGGAGCGGCTTCTATTTCATGACGCAAACAGTTGGATTTGGCTGAAGTCGTAAAAATTTCACTTTAAATGGGATATTTAGGAAACATGGGTAACATTTTTGTAACAGTTTGGATCCTTGCTTTTAGATTCATTCTTTGAGGTCATCATGGATCATTTGCTCCCCTGCACTGGAGTCTGGATATCCCACTGGTTAATATTGACCAACAATTGTCATTTTCTTAAAGGGGTTGGCCAGGAATTATGATGTTATTTCTGCATAATCAAGACCATCATTCATAATTCCAGGCCACTCCTTTAACTAAATTTTTTTTATGGATGAACTAGAGGTCAGAGGGCTTCTTTATTGTAATTTTGGAGACATAGGATCACCAGTAGGGGGCGCCGTATTTATTAGAATCACCTCCATAACAAGGTACTTTCCCGATTTCCTCGATTCAGCTTCCTTAGAAGAACTTTCTGGAGATCTCCTTCTATGTTCTCCAAGGTCATTGGTTCCGTCTTGTCATTGCGGCTTCCGATACATTTGTGATTTTACCGTCTGCGCCGGAGGGGAAGCCGCGAACAGATGGAGGGTATTACTGTAATTACGTCCTTCTCTAACTACCGTCCTTAATTTAATATTAGATGAGTTTCTATCTCGATGCATAATTATAATTCATGGGAAGAAGAGTCTGGAAAGTAACTGCTGATTATATACATGTAGCGGCTGCGCAGGATTAAAGGGGATGTGTGGCCTCCTGCGGGAAACGGGGGCCGTCTGCTTCTATGTTCTCTGGATGCTAGGATCTGGTATTGTACATAGACGTAAGACCAAAAATATAGGGAACATCAGGGAACACTCCGTGTTGAGGTCCTTCAGTCCACAGTTTGTCCACCAATCAATGCTCTTGGCTGGGATATCCCTTTAAAGGTGAGGACCCATCACATGCCGATAGAGTTCTGTAATATTTGTCATAGACCTGACCTGAGCGCCTGGTACAATAGAACTTGTGTGTATTTTTCTTGACTAGCAGATTCTGCCTCCGCTTGCCATCTGCCGCCCCGAGGCCCTGGTTCTCTGGTGCTCAATCTAATAGACAGCTCTAAAGATCTCTGCTTGCTGTCAGTAAATGGACTGGATTACAGCTGTGGTTTGGAGCAGTAGATGTGAAGGAAGTGGTAAGTATTTGTCTCCAGTGGTGAGCCCCTTTGTGTGTACTTATAAAATCCCTTTAAGATCCGATATAGGGCATAGAGACAGGTACATTGGGGTCACTTGAAAGGGAATAGGGGTCTCATATTTTCATTGCTTTTAGAATTAAATCACCAAAGTTATTGTCAGTGAGGAAGGGAGCGGGGGGATATCTGTGATGGTGTTGAGTGACTCCTGAAGAAGGTCTCACTTCTATCTTTGTAGTGAGTTCCCTTACATTGTAGTTTATACGGTTGAAAAAAGACACATTGTCCATCAAGTTCAACCAAGGAAGGGAAGGGATTGGATGAGGAAGGGATTTAGGGCAAACAATTCTATATAACATAACCATCAATGTTACCTAGGTGTAAAAAGGCATCTAGACCCTTCTTGAAGCTCTCTGCTGTGTATTATATGGGTATGTTATTAGTAGCAGCAGGACTGTGATATTTGGACGTATATTACAGGATTGTTGCTGCTCCAAGTGCACTGGGGTTGTGTCCTCACACTGCTGTGCTCTGTGCTCTCCGCAGTACGAGTTAAGTATTGTCCATGGAGAGCTGCTTATTGATATCTTTGTACATGTTGTTGGTAGTTGCTGGATTGGGAAAAAACTAACTTTTGCTGAAGGCTGAAGGTCCTGCCGGTGCTCAGAGTGAGGTCCTTCATGTTCTCTTATTAGCGCAGTCCCTTACCCAGGAAATGCTCCTGAACTCCGAGCGCTGAGAAGTGTTGTCATAGGGACACAGGTTGAGAATCTCTATTACCCTCAGGATGTGGCCACATATGACAATAGGATTTCTTCAGGATCTCCTGGGACTTCCCCTTTAATTCTCTGTGTATTAATACTTGATATTTCCCTATAAGCCCCTGACTGTATATTACATCACATCAGCCGATGCTCGCAACCAACGTCCCGGCCACCAGGGATCCTGCGACATTCCTCCTGCAGACTTCATGAGGCCGGATATTACACCAGGAATGAGCAGGAATGACTTATATTAGCGCTAATGACGCGGATGTAATTAGCGCAGGTTTATAGGAACATGTGTTTTCCATAGAACGCGGCTTACGCTGCGTCTGGGGGCCACGTAATTGTACGAAATCTTCTCTTTTATGTCAAATAATCTGCTCGTGTTTATGAGCAGCAGCTTTATGCCGTTCATTTACTATTTTGTATTCATTTTGGGTGGATTGAGGTTTGTCCTCCCTGAAGAGATTGTAAAAGATCAAAATAGAAAAGATTATACAATATAACCCCGCCCCCTTGTCTATTGTTATATCTGTTACTATATCTTAGCTCTAACGATGTGCCAAAAATATTCAATGTATCTCCAGACACCTTACTGTAACCCCTCCTGTGCCTCTTCTCTTCACCTACCACATTTCTATCAGTACTTTCCACTTTCTGTCCCAAAACGGTTGGAATAACTGATGTTTATATGGTCTTAAAGGGGAACTTTCACCACCGCCCCTCACTCCAACTCTTTGCGTCCTTTAATTGATGTGAATCCGCTGATTCCAATGTAGTTGGAATTTTTTTTCTAGCCCCCACCGTTCTCTGGCAATCAGTGCCTTTATTTCATCACTTTATATGTTAATTTAATGTCTGTCTGGCTCCACCCACTAGAGAGTAGAGAGCCTCAACAAATGCCAATGATTTTTCAGGAACAGTGTGAGCTACAGAAAAAATTCCAACTGTCCCGGAATCACTGGAGCGGCTTCTATTTCATGACACAAACAGTTGGATTTGGCTGAAGTCGTAAAAATTTCACTTTAAATGGGATATTTAGGAAACATGGGTTACATTTTTGTAACATTTTGGATCCTTGCTTCTAGATTCATTCTTTGAGGTCATCATGGATCATTTGCTCCCCTGTACTGGAGTCTGGATATCCCACTGGTTAATATTGACCAACAATTGTCATTTTCTTAAAGGGGTTGGCCAGGAATTATGATGTTATTTCTGCATAATCAAGACGGTCATTCATAATTCCAGGCCACTCCTTTAACTAAAAATTTTTATGGATGAACTAGAGGTCGGAGGGCTTCTTTATTGTAATTTTGGAGACATAGGATCACCAGTAGGGGGCGCCGTATTTATTAGAATCACATCCATAACAAGGTACTTTCCCGATTTCCTCGATTCAGCTTCCTTAGAAGAACTTTCTGGAGATCTCCTTCTATGTTCTCCAAGGTCATTGGTTCCGTCTTGTCATTGCGGCTTCCGATACATTCGTGATTTTACCGTCTGCGCCGGAGGGGAAGCCGCGAACAGATGGAGGGTATTACTGTAATTACGTCCTTCTCTAACTACCGTCCTTAATTTAATATTAGATGAGTTTCTATCTTGATGCATAATTATAATTCATGGGAAGAAGAGTCTGGAAAGTAACGGCTGATTATATAGATGTAAGATTAAAGGGGATGTGTGGCCTCCTGTGGGAAGCGGGGGCCGTCTGCTTCTATGTTCTCTGGTTCTCTGCTAGGATCTGGTGTTGTCATATACATAGACGGAACACCAAAAATATAGGGAACATCAGGGAACACATCAGTGTTGGGGTCCTTCAGTCCACAGTTTGTCCACCAATCAATGTTCTAGGCTGGGATATCCCTTTAAAGGTGAGGGCCCATCACATGCCGATAGAGTTCTGTAATATTTGTCATAGACCTGACCTGAGTGCCTGGAGGAGGTTGTTCAATAGAACTTGTGTGTATTTTTCTTGACTAGCAGATTTTGCCTCCGCTTGCCATCTGCCGCCCGAGGCTCAGTCTTCTGGTGCTCAATCTAATAGACAGCTCTAAGGATCTCTGCTTGCTGTCAGTTAATGGACTGGATTACAGCTGTGGTTTAGAGCAGTAGATGTGAAGGAAGTGGTAAGTATTTGTCCCCAATATAGAGCCCCCCTGTGTACGTATTAAATCCCTTTAAGATCCGATATAGGGCATAGAGACAGGTACATTGGGGTCACTTGAAAGGGAAAAGGGGTCTCATATTTTCATTGCTTTTAGGATCTAATCACCAAAGTTATTGTCAGTGAGGAAGGACGGGAGCAGGGGGATATCTGAGATGGTGTTGAGTGACTCGTAAAGAAGGTCTCACTTTTATCTTTGTAGTGAGTTCCCTTACATTGTAGTTTATACGGTTGAAAAAAGACACTTGTCCATCAACCAAGGAAGGGTAGGGATTGGATGAGGGAGGGATTTACGGCAAACAATTCTATATAACATAACCATCAATGTTACAGGCATCTAGACCCTTCTTGAAGCTCTCTGCTGTCCCTGAGCCTGAGCTCTCTGCTGTCCCGGCTGTGACCAGTGCCTGAGCTCTCTGCTGTCCCTGAGCCTGAGCTCTCTGCTGTCCCTGAGCCTGAGCTCTCTGCTGTCCCTGCACCTGAGCTCTCTGCTGTCCCTGCTGTGACCAGCGCTTGAGCTCTCTGCTGTCACGGCTGTGACCAGCGCCTGAGCTCTCTGCTGTCCCTGCCCTGGAACCAGCGCTCTGAGCTTAGTCTGGCCTGTCCCGCTAGCGCCCAGAGGTCCCTTGAGCTCACTCTTCTGCTGTCCCGGCGTGTTGCCAGTCGCCTGAGCCACTCTGCTGTCCCGGCGTGAACCAGCCGCCTGAACTCTACTGCGGTCCCTGGCTGTGAACCAGCTGGCCTAATCCTCTGCTGTCCCTGCTGCTGACCAGGCGCCTGAGCTCTTCTTGCGTCCCGTCTGTGACCAGCGCCAGCTTCCTGTCTGCTGGTCCCTATAGCTGTGACCACGCCTGAACGGCTCTGCTGTCACCCTCTGTGAACCACTCCTGAGGTCCTCTGCGTCCCGGCTTGTGACCGACGCCGATCTCTCCTGCTGTCCCTGCTGTGACCAGCGCCTGCGCTTCTCCTGCTGTCCCTGCTGTGCCAGCGCCTAGGCTATCTTCTTCCCCTTCGCTAGTGACCATCGCCTGAAGCTCCTCTGCTGTCCCTCTGTGACCTGCACCTGAGCTCTCTGCTGTCCCTCTATGCTGTGACCAGTGGCCTGAGCTCTCTTGCTGTCCCTGCTGTGAACCCTCGTTGCTCCTGCACCCCTCTCTGCGGTCCCTAGCTGTGCCAGGCGCCTGAGCTCGTCGATCCTGATTCCCACTGCTTTGTGCCGTGCCGTGACGCATCATGCTGTCCCGTCCTAGGTGACAGTGTACTGAGCTCCGTCTGCCTGTCCCTGGACACCTGTGACGTTACACTGCCTGAGCTCTCTGCTGTCCCGAGAGCTGAATCTCACCTGAGCCTGCCTGCTGTCTCACTTGCTTGTTGCTAGTGCTCCTGAACGCTCTCTGCTGTCCCCTGCTGATGTACCCAGTCGCCTGATAGCCCTCTGCTTCCCTGCTTGTTCTGTGCATCCTCTGAGCTCTTCTTGCTCATCCCTGCTGGCTTCCGTGAGGTCTCTAGCTGGCTCTGCTGTGTACCTACTGTTGCTGTCTCTGCTCCTGAGCTCCGGGCTGTCCCTGCTGTTCTAGTGCCTCCTGCCGCGGCTTTCCACAGATTGACAGTTCTCTCACAGTAAAAGAGCCCATCGCTCCCCTCCTGGTGATTAAACCTTGTTTTCTCCTGGCGGAGACAGTGCCCCCTGTCCCTTTTGATTTAATCTGCGGATCTGCCAACCGATAACTTTTTTGTAATGACCATTCGATTTTTTAATTCAATTAATCAGTCCCCTCATTTCGTCTCGTTTCCATACGCTAAATAAATCTAGACGTTTTGTTTTCCCCACACTCTTTCCGCTCCCCCAATAACTGAACCCTCCGTCCCCCCTTAGCATTTGTGGCTCTTCGTTGTCCCCTCTCCAGCCTCCAGGGCCCCCTTTTATGGACCGAGAGCCCTAACTAGGAGAGGCAGGTCCCCCAAGCAATTTCGCGCATGGGGCCCCCTCCCTCTTAAAAGTAATCAGGAATCCACCAGACTTTTATCATCCCACAACGTTTATCCACTAAATACACACACATAACATTCTCCACTCACTTTTAATGTACTCGTCCCACATACAATACGTATACACCATACCATATCATGTTCATGCAACCTTATGTACTCATATATACATTTATACACTAATACATACAGTATATATGCATCAAAGTTTCATACATACTATTTAGATACATACATATAGCATAAATACATCACATTCTTTAAAATACGGTATATACCCACTGTGTATACACATACATGCAGTATATAAACACCATATAAACATACTGAATCAATATACAGCATATAAACACATACAAACAGTATATATAGTGTATACATACATACAGCTTATACACACATATATACAGTAGATAAACACATATATACAGTATATACAACATATACACACATACACCATATACATATAAATATTTATATGCATGTGTCTACATACAGCATATAACCACACATACAGTATATACAGCATATACACATACACACAGTATACACATACACACATACTGCATATACATGCAGTATATACACAAATACATATGACATATACAACATATACACACACATACAGCAAATACACACACATACATACAGAATATACACACATACATACAGCAAATACACACATACATACAGCAAATACACACACTTACAGTATATACTATACGGCATATACACAAATACAGTAAATACACACACATACAGCATATACACACATACATACAGTATATACTGTACAGCATATACATACACATACAGCAAATACACACACATACAGCATATGCACACATACATACAGTATATACTGTAAAGCATGTACACACATACAGCAAATACATACATACAGCATATACACATACATACAGCACATACATACATACAGCATATACACATACATACAGCACATACATACAGCAAACACACACACTTTAAGCACATACACACAGAAAATAGACACATACAGTATACATACATCAATCATACATATATAGGGACTTACTTACATTTCTTGTAGACTGGCTGCTCTGCAGTGGGAGGCTCGTTGTTCAGGAAACCGCTGAAATAGGTCGGCTGCGCGATCGTGGTAAGCCAGCTGGTGGGCCGGGCGCGGATGGAGTGGGCCGGCCGGGCAGCCGCGGAAGAAGTGTACCAGCCGGGCGGCCGCGTAGAGACAGGGCCGCGAATGGTCTAGGCCGGCATGGCAGTTGCGGAAGGGTGGCCGCATATAGACTAGGCCCTGCGGCCAAAGAAGAAGTGGTCTGACCGGGCAGCCGTGAAGAGACCGGGCCTCGGATGGACAAGGCCACCCTGACGGCTGCGGAAGGAGTACGCCAGGCGGCCGCAAACAGACTGGGGCAGGCTACCGCGGGGGGACGTGGCTGGCGGGCCGCCGCGGATGGTGCCGTCAGGGCGGTCGCACCAAAAGAAGTGGGCGGGCTGCCTGCCAACAAATGAAGAGGCCAAGTCCGGCGGCCTGCAGTGGACGGACAGGGACAGAGGTACGGCACAGGGGTCCGTATTACTGTGCAAAGGTGCTCCCATCTTGGCTTTTCATCCCGGGCCCCTGTGCCGCCTGGGCCCCGTAGCAACCGCTATGGCAGCTACAGCTATTGTTACGCCACTGGGCGGAACCAATGCCTTGTACAGTGTAATATTACATCCCTATCCCCAGGGTCCAGACCTCTGATACATGACAAGATCCTGCTGGTTTCCTGTGATATAATCCGCACACGGATACATTTCTCTATGTTCATTTCCAGGATGGTAGAAATTTATATTCTAACTAGGCAGAGAGTGGCGAGCGGCCGTCCCTGGCCCTGATCCAGCGCTACCTCATAAATCCCCTGGTAGATGTCGTATCAGATGAATTTCTACATTAATCTCAGATATCAGTAAAGCTTCAGAAAATTCAGCAGTCAGAAAAGTCTATTCGAAAAAAAAACCCCTAAAACCTCAATAAGATTCTCCCAGACCCGGATCACAGGAGGTTGTTACATAATCGCCTTCCTCCATAGTTCATGTGATTCTTGATCTGACTTTACAAGCTGTTACACTGTATCAGCCTCCCCCCTGCTTCCTCAGCGCTTGTACAGTGTGAATGTCCTGCTGTATTCTAAGTGCTGAGGGAGCAGGGGGAAACAGTGTAACAGCCTGTAAAACCAAATCAGAGAGGGGTTAGGGTAGTCCCTCGGGCTCATTAGCATAATTTTAAAAGTTCATTGTAGCAGGAAGGAGGCCATGGATGACTGATGTAAGAAGATGCCACAGTCTTGGTGCCTGGGTCTATGAGTAAGGCTACATGCATATGTCCGCAGCAGATGTGTGATGTGTGCTGCAAGACAGGAGGAGATGGGAAGGGTGAGCACTGCTAACCCCTCCCTTCTCCAAAGTGAGCTGAGTGGCTGTGCCGCAAATCAGGGAAGGTACAGAGCCTGCTCTGTTTTTTGCGGAGGGGCCACATGTCTCAGAGAGAGGGTGCGGAGAGACACCATGGGGCACATTTACTTAACCGGTCCTGTAGCTTTGTCCGACGAGGATTCGGATCCGGCGCGATTCACTAAGGTTGTGCGTCCACTTTCCTGCAGTTGTCGCTGGTGTGCTGAAGTCCGCTGGAGTTCACCTTTTTCTTCCTGGTGCATGTGAAGGCCTGATCTTGCGACACATTTTGTTTTTTAAATTTCACGGTTTTTCTGAATCCATCGGTCAGGAAAACCCGACGGAATCGCGGTCCGTGGACCCTTAATAAATGTGCCCCAATGTGCTGAGCGCACCTGTCTGTGCATAATGCGCATCCTTGGCGGTCGTGACCTAACTGCCATCTTTGCTGACCCCTGGAGGTTCCTGGGGGGCTCTTACCTATTCTAATTTAAAGGGGCCGTAAGAGGTGGATGTGACTTCATTGCTGTTCCCGTCGTTCTCTACGAGAAGCCAAGAACAGACGCCACCCGTGAGCAGGTTATGTCCAATCTTGTGGACACTTTATATATTTACAGATGTGACAAATTTTGCAAATAACCCACAACTCTGGTAGAGGAAGTCACTGCGTTCTCCAAGAAAACTGACTCCCCCCCAATGTTACCCCCATGACGGCTCCATACAATATAGAGGTACAATGGTAATACATTCACAGACGCTCACGACACTGATTCCGATTGTTGCAGCGTTGAATTTGCGCTCAGGAAGCTCCTCCCATAAAAGATGTGAAACTTCATTTACTCCTCAATAACTATTGGAATAGCAGAACATTAGGAAAATGATCCATTTCTGCGACTCATGGAAGGTTAATTAGATTCCCGGCATGGGATGGATGGAGAAATTAATAAGCACACAATAAATGAAAACTGCACAGTTGATCTTCGTTCATTTATTGCACACGCAGCATGTAAATCCCTGCGCTAAAACCTAACGAGGACGCGCCGAATCCTAAGTGATAACTCAATGAAGCCGCTCGGGGCAATTTACATAAATTCTACAATGTACATAGGGAAGGGGGCGGGATCTCAGCCCCCGAAACTAATGCCAGGACCGTAAATCACGGTGCATGGATCCAGGTCCTCGGTGCTGACTGCAGAGGAGAACTATGGGAAGTAACAAGGTTATGAATTACTCTTCAAAATTTACAACTACAAAGTAATATAAAGAGCAACTCTATGGCGCAAATTTACTTCTGGCGAAGATGAAGTCCGGCGTGATTCACAAAGCTTGTGTGCCCAAGTTCCTGCATCAGACGCTTCCCGCCGAGGTCCACTGGAGTTCACCTTCTTCTTCCCGGTGCTTGTCTTGCGGCACAATTCTAAATGTTAAATCCCGCGCATAGTCAGAATCCGTCGGGTTCTCCAATGCCCAGGCCCCCCGATTTGTGTCGCGTGCAAGCCCGCACCGATGCGCCAAAATCCAATCATGTGCGACACAATCCCAAGCGTGATGCGACGCAAAATGGAAACCGTATGGAAACCCGTAGATATGCAGCCATTGGGGCAGATTTACTTAACCGGTCCATTCGCGATCCAGTGGCGCGTTCTCTGCGGTGGATTCGGGTCCGGCTATTAAGGCTGCGCTGAAGTTCCCTGGAACGCACTGGAATACAACGAGCCAGGCTGAGTGAAGGTAAGTGCAAGCTCCGCAACACATTTTTTTTTAAATACAGCGTTTTTTTCCGAATCCGTCGGGTTTTCGTTCGGCCACACCCCCCGATTTCCATCGCGTGCATGCCAGCGCCGATGCGCCACAATCCGATCGCGTGCACCAAAATCCCGGGACAATTCAGGGGAAATCGGCGCAAATCGGAAATATTCGGTTAACACGTCGGGAAAACGGGAATCGGGCCCTTAGTAAATGACCCCCATTTTATGGTGAAATTATCTTCTTCTCACTTCCAGATTATGGCCCCAGAAGCTCTAACTCAAGTCTTAAGTCTTATATAAATAAGAAATAGCTCAATGATTTTACCCATCATGAGAGGCTTCTTGCGTAGCACATTGTTACCTTGGCAAAGAGACACTTTTTCATAATATTGTTTACAAAGTAGCAAGTTTGCATTCTAACTACTGATAGATTGCAGCTGGTGTCATGACTTTCAAGGGCTTTTTGCATCTCTCTTTCTTCATGTGTTCAAAACTTTTTCACTGTGTCATTTCTTATCATGTCATATAGTTTATGGATATCTATGGTTTGATTTCTTTTCCTGTGTGGATTGGATGTGTGGCTACTGAGAATCATTTCACGTCAATAGCAACTCTAGAAATATATTTACTTGTTCTATACTTATTTCAACCACTGTAGATAGATAGACATGAGAGATGCATTTGTCATTTAAATATTATTCTATGAGCAGGAAATATGTGAATTTGATATGATATCAATGATGGTTTTATGTTATAGAAGTGATGACGAGTTATTAGCAGAGACTCCATAAGCTCCGGGGAGCGGCGGCCGCCATGTACAACACTCACATCCTCTGACCTTTCTTTATTCTTTGAAAACCACTAGCTTAAAGAAAATCTCCAACGTCATAAATCTCCGTCACTCACCGCCTTGTAAGGAAAGCCCCGGGCACATTTATCATTGTTTAAAGAGTTCTGACATGTTTTCCTCTGCAGAATATAAAAAGCATTAGAAAGACAAACGAGAAAAGAGACAGAAGAGGAGATTGGCCATAACACCGTAATACAGACATGTAACAGTACAAGTGCACTGCTCTACATATCAACTGCTACTACTACAGATGTACATAGGGGGCAGTATTATAGTAGTTATATTCTTGTACATAGGGGGCAGTATTATAGTAGTTATATACCTGTACATAGGGGGCAGTATTATAGTAGTTCGATGCACCACAATCCGATCGCGTGCGCCAAAAACCCGGGGCAATACGGCGCAAAACAAAAATATTCAGGAAAACCCAACAGAATTGTGGTCCGTGGACCCATAGTAAATGTGCCCCATTGTGTTCAGCGCACGGTGTCCATGCATAATGCGCGCCCTTGGCGGTCGGGACCTAACTGCCATCTTTGCAGACCCCTGGGGGTTCCTGGGGGGGCTCTCACCTATTCTAATTTAAAGGGGCCGCAAGAGGTGGATGTGACTTCATTGCTGTTCCCGTCGTTCTCTACGAGAGCCACAATCCGATCGCGTGCACCAAAATCCCGGGACAATTCAGGGGAAATTGGCGCAAATCGGAAATATTCGGTTAACACGTCGGGAAAACGCGAATCGGGCCCTTAGTAAATGACCCCCATTTTATGGTGAAATTATCTTCTTCTCACTTCCAGATTATGACCCCAGAAGCTCTAACTCAAGTCTTAAGTCTTATATAAATAAGAAATAGCTCCATGATGTTACCCATCATGAGAGGCTTCTTGCGCAGCACATTGTTACCCTGGCAAAGAGACACTTTTTCATAATATTGTTTACAAAGTAGCAAGTTTGCATTCTAACTACTGATAGATTGCAGCTGGTGTCATGACTTCCAAGGGCTTTTTGCATCTCTCTTTCTTCATGTGTTCAAAACTTTTTCACTGTGTCATTTCTTATCATGTCAAATAGTTTATGGATATCTATGGTTTGATTTCTTTTCCTGTGTGGATTGGATGTGTCGCTACTGAGAATTATTTCACGTCAATAGCAACTCTAGAAATATATTTACTTGTTCTATACTTATTTCAACCACTGTAGATAGATAGACATGAGAGATACATTTGTCATTTAAATATCATTCTATGAGCAGGAAATATGGATATTTGATATGATATCAATGATGGTTTTATCTTATAGAAGTGATGACGAGTTATTAGCAGAGACTCCATAAGCTCCGGGGAGCGGCGGCCGCCATGTACAGCACTCAGATCCTATGACCTTTCTTTATTCTTTGAAAACCACTAGCTTAAAGAAAATCTCCAACGTCATAAATCTCCGTCACTCACCTCCTTGTAAGGAAAGCCCCGGGCACATTTATCATTGTTTAAAGAGTTCTGACATGTTTTCCTCAGCAGAATATAAAAAGGATTAGAAAGACAAACGAGAAAAGAGACAGAAGAGGAGATTGGCCATAATACAGACATGTAACAGTACAAGTGCACTGCTCTACATATCAACTGCTACTAGTCCAGAAGTTATATCCCTGTACATAGGGGGCAGTATTAGAGTAGTTATATTCTTGTACATAGGGGGGCAGTATTAGAGTAGTTATATTCTTGTACATAGGGAGGCAGTATTATAGTAGTTATATTCCTGTACATAGGGAAAACATTTATAGTAAAGTATCAAATTGAAAGGTAATGACCACAAACCAGCGTCAGTGTGCAGTAGTAAAGGTCCTTATCTGCGGCATTTATCTGCGGCTTTCTGCATGGTCCAAGTAGTGGACAGTGGGATGTTGACCCATGGTGTCACCAGGCACTTATTTCATTGATGTTATACAAGTGATCCTCTAAGTATTCACTCTTATACACCAATATGGGGATCTGCAGCCGAATCACAAGGCCACTACCCCTCTGAGATATCCTGATACTTGGTCTGGCCCAAGCGGGTCATAGGACATTTGTAAAAAAACAACAGAATAGTCACAGACAGGCTAAGGTCAGAGCAAGAGGAAGACAAGCCAAGGTCAGGGCAGGCAGCTCTGATTTCAGGGTCATGTAAGGTCGTTACATAGGATCAGAATATCAGGTGTACAACAAATTCAGGCTCGGCGAACAAAACCTCCTGAAACACTTTTGAAGGAAACTAGCAAAGCAGGGACCACGATGCTCAGGCACCTTACTATGTTTTTATTATTTGTATCAGAAAGCAATTGCTCATTTAAAGGATGTAGATGCAGCGAGCTTTCCCTCAGGAACCTGGGGCCCAACAAACTGGGTGCAAGAACTCCAGGACACACAAAAGCGAGGTCCATGAGTAACTCAGCAGATCCATCCATGAGTAACACAGCAGATCCATCCATGAGTAACACAGCAGATCCATCCATGAGTAACACAGCAGATCCATCCATGAGTAACACAGCAGATCCATCCACGAGTAACACAGCAGATCCATCCTTGAGTAACACAGCAGATCCATCCTTGAGTAACACAGCAGATCCATCCACGAGTAACACAGCAGATCCATCCACGAGTAACACAGCAGATCCATCCATGAGTAACACAGCAGATCCATCCATGAGTAACACAGCAGATCCATCCATGAGTAACACAGCAGATCCATCCATGAGTAACACAGCAGATCCATCCTTGAGTAACACAGCAGATCCATCCTTGAGTAACACAGCAGATCCATCCATCAGTAGCCATTTCCTGGAAGCAAAAGCCGTCCTGTGTATCCTGTGTATCCTTCATTCCTGTGTATCCTTCATTCCTGTGTATCCTGTGTTCCTGTGTATCCTTCATTCCTGTGTATCCTGTGTTCCTGTATATCCTGCGTTCCTGTGTATCCTGCGTTCCTGTGTATCCTTCATTCCTGTGTATCCTGCGTTCCTGTATATCCTGCGTTCCTGTGTCTCCTGCGTTCCTGTGTCTCCTGCGTTCCTGTCCTGTGTGCCAGTCCGTTGCTGTGTTCCTGATCCATGTGGGGCTGGGGGGCTGCAGGGTGCTGGGGCAGAACATTCCCCGGTTCGGCAGTTTTTATGATTCACACTCACTCACAGAAGCCTCCAGATCCCATCAGAGACGAGGCGGAGGCGCTTCAGCGGAGTCTCATTTCCCGGAGGCGACGCTTTCATGTGGATGTGGCGAGTCGGACGCTGGCGATTACCATAACGACTAATCTGCATCAGGGAGATAAGGACAAGTTAAATGGGGGATTCATGAGGAGATGAGCGATCGCTTTCTAATGTGACCCTAAAGAGGTAACCAGACATCACTTACCTCCAACCAATCACACACAGCCTCAGCAAGACAGAATAGAAGGAGATTGGGAGCGCGGTGCGAGATGTTTCCATGTCCCGCCACAGTGTAACCACCCCCAAAGACCCCCACAACATCCAGTCCAAGAAACACAATATATCATTGATTAGATTGTGAGCCCAGGGGACAGGGACCGATTTGATATGCTTTGTGCAGCGCTGCGTAATCTGTGTGCGCTATAATAAATAAAGGAATTATTATTATTATATTATCATCACTTGTGAATTTATAATGTGTCGTGTCTAATTTCCCTGACCCCTCCCCCACAAGGACTGGCTGGTTTGTGCCCTTGTATACTTTTTTTATTTAGAGGACACAGAAAATATTTGTATTCAGAAGTTCTATAATATAAGTCACAGGATAAAATTCACAGAGGTTTCAGTGTGGACAGTTATGAGGATTATATATATTTTAGGAGCACAGTGTGGGAGATGTGATGCTGAAAGCTGAATACAGCAGCAATAAGTCAATGGGGACCAACAGATCGCACAGTATAGTGAAGACTTTAGGTCCTGTCAGGCAGAACGGGCGGGGACCTGCAAACATGATACATACATATATCTATACCCTGTTTCCCCCGAAAACAAGACAGCGTCTTATACTAATTTTTGCTCCTTAGGAGGCCTAGGTCTTATTTTTTCATGAACACGAATTGATCTATTGGTGAAACAAAAAAATCAACTTCTCAAACATCGATAACTCTCCAAAATTATTTGCAATTTGGCCCCATATCTCTATTTAGCAATGGCACTTTTCTTAAATAACCCCTTCATGTCCATGTAGCTGCTCGTAGCGGGATTTTACTCTGCAAATTTCACCTGTGTCACAACCTATTGGAGCATCTAAAAGATTTACTAATACTAATATACGGCTGTGTGGTGAGACGCAGCAATCACTGCCGCTAGGTCTTATATTCGGGGAAGCAGGGTACATACATACATGTTCACACTAAGTCCTCATCACATCAACGTATAGGCCATAACCTGGATAAGGAGGTCACCTCTCCCAGAAAGTGAGCGGCTGCGCCATAAAACGGCAAAATATACGACATTTCCTTTATTTCACACAGCAGCGCCCAGCTCGTCACGGTGCAGCGAGACAGCGGGTGCTCAGCACCCGTGACCGGTGCCAGAGAATGTCTACTGGGGCCGAGCTGCGAGCTGCAAATTGTGCGTCCGTTAGACATTATCACACCCAGGACCCTCACTGTCCATGGTCCCGGGAGCCATAACGTTGGGGCAGATTTACTTACCGGTCCATTCGCGATCCAGTGGCGCGTTCTCTGCGCTGGATTCGGGACTTTCCGGCGATTCACTAAGGTCGTGCGCCCGATGTCCACCAGGTGTCGCTACGGCTGCAAGGTCCGCCAGAGTTCACCATCCTATCCTGGGTGCAGGTAATCGTGTGTCGAGCGACACTTTTAAAAAAAAATTACCGCGGCTTTTCCAAATCCGTCGGGTTTTCCAACGGCCAACTGATTTCCGTCCGTGCGCAAATCGGTAATAACGGGAAACCCAATGAAAATAGCGATTCAGGCCTTAGTAAATGACCCCATTGTGTGCATAGGGAGATTAGATTGTGAGCTCTGGGGTCCGGGATGATGGGAGTGATGCATTGTGTGTGATGGGAGATTAGATTGTGAGCTCCTGGGGTCAGTGATGATGGGGTGATACATTTTGTGTGAAGGGAAATTAGATTGTGAGCTCCGGTTCAGGAATGATGGGAGTGGTACCTATATTATTAGATGGCTAGATTGTGAGACTCCTGGGTTCAGGAATGATGGGAGGGTACCTATATATTAGATGGCTTAGATTGTGAGCTCCTGGGTTCAGGAATGATGGGAGTGGTACCTATATTATTAGATGGCTCAGATTGTGAGCTCCTGGGTTCAGGAATGATGGGAGTGGTACCTATATTATTAGATGGCTTAGATTGTGAGCTCCTGGGTTCAGGAATGATGGGAGTGGTACCTATATTATTAGATGGCTTAGATTATGAGCTCCTGGGTTCAGGAATGATGGGAGTGGTACCTATATTATTAGATGGCTTAGATTGTGAGCTCCTGGGGTCAGTCTTCAGTGTATGGATTTTTTGGGCTGCACCTCGGTCCCTCTGGGTCTTTCCAGAACATGTTATCATTCACATGTGGCCTCTGGAGCTTCCCTGCCCCCTCCCAGTGTAAATGACACCAGGCTCATTAATTAATGATCCCCCCGGGAGGTGGCAGAGGCTGCTGGGTGCTCACCAGTCACTGGCTGCAGGCGCCCACCGCCCCCCAGGCTGCTCCCCTGCTGCTGCTGCTGCTGCTGGGGCTGGACACAGGGAAGGAAGATGGCGAGGACCCAGGAGCTGAGGATCCTGCTGCCACATCTGCTCTACATCCTGGCTGTCAGATGTGCACAGGCTCAGATGGTGGAGGTGAGACGAGCTGCAGCACACAGACTGTTACACCCTCACACACCCGGGCTCTATCTTGTTACATTGTTGCCAGTTTTGTTTTGCTGTTTTTGTAAGAAACTTTCAACAAGGGAATTTTCTCCTGACACATAGTGACAGCCTGTGCTGTGAGCAGTCTGTGTGCACTGTGTGTATAGGAGGATTTCTATCCCCCCTGCTCTAGGATTGGATCTTCTCTGTGTGTGATTGTATATGGAATATTCTATAGGATCCGCTATATGTCTATTGCTATGGAGATTCCTATCACTGATATTATGGATACAAGTTGTCAGGGTTTCAGGGGATTCCCTTTGATAAGAGTTGTCTGTCTGGGGGGATTCTTGATGCTGGGACCCCCTATCCTGAGCATAGTGAGGGTGTAGTATCTGGGATATATAGTAATAGATACAGTAGGGGTCTGTATTCTCTGGGTTTGGGGACTGTTATTTTTGGGATGATGTGACATTTTTATGGAAATCTAATATGAGAAACTTCAAGGCTCCACTTCTGTTTTATGGACTGGTGCTTCCTCTGGGGGGCGCTGTGCAGGCAGGTGTTCAGGGTGCTGGACATCCTGTTATAGGATGAAGTTGCTGCTGTACTGGACCATCAACCCACAACTACTAGGAGTATCACAAGTTGTCACAATCCTCATCACTTCCCCCACCACCCTCTCCGGCTTATTGATCTCTCCAGTCATTAATGTCCATCATTTACATTCAGTTGTATTTTAGTAAACCTGTAATAATCCTAGTTCTGCTATCAGCTGAGGGTTTGTTACTGTGTATCCCGTCTAAACAATGCTCACAGCTTGCACCCCAGACTGATGCATTGTAGAATAGTATAGAGATGCGTGCAATGTCTAACACTGGTTTCATCTCACAGAGCATTGTCTTTACTGGATACAATTGTATCAAACCTTCAGCTAACAGAAGCCCCTGCAATGTACAGGAATGTTACAATGTAAAAGTCTCACAGAACGTTGTCCAGTCATGATACAGATGTAACCCAGTTGTCTGCAGTCCCCTCTATCCCTGACATGCCCCATTATATAGTGGGGTCCACAGTCCCCTCCACTCCTGACATGCCCCATTATATAGGGGGCTCCACAGTCCCCTCTACTCCTGACATACCCCATTATATAGGGGGCTCCACAGTCCCCTCTACTCCTGCTATACCCCATTATATAGCGGGGTCCACAGTCCCCTCCACTCCTGACATGCCCCATTATATAGGGGGCTCCACAGTCCCCTCTACTCCTGACATACACCATTATATAGTGGGGTCCACAGTCCCCTCTACTCCTGACATGCCCCATTATATAGGGGGCTCCACAGTCCCCTCTACTCCTGACATGCCCCATTATATAGGGGGCTCCACAGTCCCCTCTACTCCTGACATACCCCATTATATAGGGGGGTCCGCAGTCCCCTTTACTCCTGACATACCCCATTATATAGGGGGCTCCACAGTCCCCTCTACTCCTGACATACCCCATTATATAGGGGGCTCCACAGTCCCCTCTACTCCTGACATACACCATTATATAGGGGGGTCCTCAGCCCCCTCTACTCCTGACATGCCCCATTATATAGGGGGGTCCTCAGTCCCCTTTACTCCTGACATACCCCATTATATAGTGGGGTCCACAGTCCCCTCTAGTTCCTGTCCTGTGTGCCAGTCCGTTGCTGTGTTCCTGATCCATGTGCCAGCCTCAGTGTTTCCGTACGTGAGTCCTAATGTGCCTCCTTGTGCTGTTCTCCTGCGTCACCCTGGGTACGGACTGTCTCCTGTGTTACTACCTTGGCCGCCACCGCGGGTTAGTCGCACCTGTGGAACGACATGGTGGTACCACGCTGCAGCAAGACCATCCCGCTTTGCATCGGCTCTGGTGAAGACCAGGTGCCACTTAGACTCCGGTCCCAGGTGTCGGCTAGTACCATCTCCCGCGGTGGTCCAGAGGGTCCACAGACTCACAGCCCTGACACATGTTTAAAACATCAGCATCATTCCAATGTATTCCCAATGCGTTTCGGACACCAAAACTGTTCTTACTCATGGATAGACGGCTGACACTGATCATATTAGGTCCCATTGCATCTTGAAGATTAGTTTTGAATAGTGTGAATGAAGCAATGTGTAAATCTTAATTAAAATGGTACAATTATTATTACCAATCCGTTCACCTTGCAGCAGCTCTGAAGCTTCAGTTGTGCGTCCTGTAGTACTGGACCAAACATACCGCATGTCCCTGTACTGTCCCAACGCTCGTCTTCTCAGGGGTCGGTGCTGTGGTCCTGAGCTCCAGGTGTAGCTTTCATTTGGACCGACCTCTCTCAGCTATACGTGAGTAGCCGTCAGATGGCGCAGTATTAATGACAACGAGTTACTGGGACATTGTATGTTTGTTGTCTCTGACTTGGCTACGAGGTCTGATGGATCATCAAAAATTTACCCTCCACTGGAAATAATGTCTGTGAAAACTGCAAAGGTCTGCAAAATGCCTAAGCAACAGATCAAGAGACAGATCAGGGGCACAGACCAGGCCAGGGGGTGCAGCAATATACCGGGCCCAAGGTAAAGACCAGACCCGAGAGGTGTCAGGCTGTACATATGTCACCGGGCAGCACTTTACTGTCAGATCATCCCCCACGAGTAACACAGCAGATCCATACCTGAGTAACACAGCAGATCAATCCATGAGTAACACAGCATATCATCCATGAGACACAGTCAGATCATCATGGTAACACAGCCGATCATCCATATTAACACGCAATCAATCCATGGTAACACAGCAGATACATCCATGAGATAGCCATTTCCTAGCAATCCGCCAAAGTTCTTATCCTGCGTTTCCTGTGGTTATCCTGCCGTTCCGTGTATCTGCGTTCTCTGTGTATCCCTGTTCCTGTGTATCCTGTGTTCCTGTTTTCCTTCATTCCTGTATATCCTTTGTTCCTGTGTATCCTTCATATCTTGATCCTGTGTTTTCCTGTGTATCTTGTTCCTGTGTATCCTTCATTCCTTGTATCCTGTGGTTCTGTATTCCTGGCGTTCCTGTGTATCCTGCGTTCCTGTGTATCCTGCGTTCCTGTGTTCCTGCGTTCCTTGTTCCTGCGTTCCTGTGTATCCTGTAGTCCTGTCTGTTGCCAGCGTTGGCTGTGTTCTTGATCCATGTGCCAGCCTCAGTGTTTCCGTACGTGAGTCCATGGCCTCTTGTGCTGTTCTCCTGCGTCACCCTGGGTACGGACTGTCTCTGTGTTACTACCTTGGCCGTCCCCGCGGTTAGTCGCACCTGTGAACGACATGGTGGTACCACGCTGCAGCAAGACCATCCCCTTTCATCGGCTCTGGTGAAGACCATGTGCCACTTATACTCCGGTCCATGCTCGGGGTTTGTCGGCTATACCATCTCCCGCGGTGGTCAGAGGGTCCACAGACTCACAGCCCTGACACATGTTTAAAACCTCAGCATCATCCAATGTATTCCCAATGCGTTCGGACGCCAAAACTGTTTCTTACTCATGGATAGACGGCGGCACTGATCATATTAGGTCCCATTGCCATCTTGAAGATTAGTTTTGAATAGTGTGAATGAAGCAATGTGTAAATCTTAATTAAAATGGTACAATTATATTACCAATTCCATTCACTTGCAGCTCGCTCTGAAGTTTTCAGTTGTGCGTCGTGTAGTACTGGACCAAACATCCCGCAGTCCCTGTACTGTCCCAGTGCTCGTCTTCTCAGGGGTCGGTGCTGCGGTCACTGAGCTCCAGGTGTAGCTTTTTGGACCGACCTCTCTCAGCTGTACGTGATGTAGCCGTCAGGATGCGCAGTATTAATGACAACGAGTTACTATGGACATTGTATGTTTGTTGGTCTCTGCCTTGGCTACGAGGTCTGATGGATCACAAAAATTTACCCTCCACTGGAATATGTCTTGACATACTGCAAGGTCTGCAAAATGCCTAAACACACATCAAGAAAGATCAGGGGCAAAGACGGCATCCTGGGGGTGCAGCAATATACCGGGCCCAAGGTAAAGACCAGACCCGAGAGGTGTCAGGCTGTACATATGTCACCGGGCAGCACTTTACTGTCAGAGACTGATTATAGCTTTAAGAGACTGTTCCCCTCATCAATGTCAATCCAGAAGCTTCCCCTCACTAATGACATGTCCACAGCAGAGCCCCCCTTTAATGACATGTCCAAAGCAGAGCCCCCCTTTAATGACATGTCCAAAGCAGAGCCCCCCTTTAATGAAGTATCCACAGCCGAGCCCTTCAAAAAAATAAACCCCTATACTTACTTTCAGCTTCTCCTCCCCAAAGTTTCGTCTTCTGCTCTTCCTGGCAAAGTGGGCAGAGGCACATCTATGCGTCCTGCCAACAGACACACAGCATGACGTCACGTGGCCGCGACATTGCTGCATCATAGTGTGTGTTTGGGTAGGGCATGTAGACTTGCCAGGAAGAGAAGCAGATGGAGCCTTGGCGAGAAGAAGCTGAAGAATCCTCTTTTTTAGTATAAGTTCTTTGGATGCGGTCAAATCCTGCCGTAATATGCCGCCCCCCATCATCCAGCAGGGTCTGCCGCCAGTGGCGACTTACTCAAGTCTCTTCATGGGTGGTTTACCCCTGGCGATAAACTGCTAAAGGACTATTTCTAGAAATTCCTGGCAACATTGTATCTGGAGCAGCCAGAGATTCGACACCTTGTTCCTGTATCACTCCACATTTTCTCATGATCCTCTTCAGTCTTGGGTCACTCCATATAAGACAATGGTGCTGTCCTTTATACTAGGGACACTATAGTGGTTATTGTGGACACTTGTCTTCTCCTTGGAGCCGCGCTGTGGCAGTGACTCTTCCCTCTGAGCTCATGTTGGCGGGGCGCCCCCTTACTCCCCGTATACTACATAGATTATTCATGGCGGTGGCTTCCCTGTCTATACAGTGACAGATGGGAAGTTGCTTTCATTAGTTGTGTCAGTCCCAGTGACAGTCACTGTCTTCGCTTTATCTTCATCCTTAGACATGAGGTTGAGTGGAGCCGGAGGATGAGACGAGCGGAGAACATGTGTCTTGTTATTTTACCGCTATCATTATAAGAACGTCTTCCCTGATGGTGACAATAACATGTTCCCCGCTCTAAGATGATGGGAAGGAGAACTTCAAGTGGACGCTCATCGATTGGCACCGCACATTGTACATTGATCCCTTTCATAATGTAACTTTAAAGGGATGGGCGCTGCTCTGCGCTTGACCTCCTCAGTGCTGGGGTCAAGCTTCAGTATTAACCACTTAAAGGGGTTGTTCCAAGATGAAATGCTTTCCCCTATTCATGTGCTAGTGGATAACATACTGAACAGTGAAGATTCAGCGGCTAGAACCTCTAGTATCATGAAAACGAGGTCCAGCTCCTACTATGAGGCCCCTAAAAAAGTCATAATGGTGGTTATTTAAAGGGATATTTCAAAAATAAATGATATTTCCTATCCAATTTATATGAATGGTAGAGACCTGATGGTTTCCAATGAATCAGAGGATATATAAAGAATGATTATCACACTGTCCTCCCAGCAGGCAAAGATGACACTGGCTCAAACGTAGGAAAACTCCAACCTTAAAAAAATATGAAGAAAATATAGAAAAGCATAAAAACTAACTTTTAATAAAGTAAAGAGATAAAAGTGGTGACGCGTTTTGGATATGACTAAGGATTAAATCAGAAACGCGTCAGCGTCTTTCTCCTTTTTACCATGTGCACGTGGCTTTTTAGCATGCCTTATTAAAAGTTAGTTTTTCTCCTTTTCTAGATTTTCTTCTATTAAGAATATCATCATTTTTAATGCTGGGGTTTTTTGTGCTTTTGTGACTCCTATTCCTCGGAGCGATGCGACATTCTTTCTCCATATGGATGAATCTACATCCGGCTCCTCTACATTGTGATGAGCTGATTAGCCTCTTGCTTTTCTTTTCAATACTGACTCAAACTGCCTATGTGATGCTGTGCTGAGGCATCATGGGATTGATAACATAGAAGCATCTAGCTGGAAAACTCTAAGTTTAGAATGGTTTTGGATCAGAGCGGACAGGAGGCAGCACTGCAGGGAAATCAGTGTCTCCGACTCCATGCACTTCCATCATGTGCCCTGCAATGAGGAGAGGGGTACAGGGATGCAAAATATTTGTTGGATTGCTTCTTGGTTGATCAACTATCACTAGGGGACACATTTACTTACCCGGTCCTGTCGCGATCCAGCGGCCGACGAGTATTCAAGTCTTCATTCGATTCACTAAGGTCGTGCCCCTATACTTGTGTCTTGTGTTACATCCAGCCCTTTATCCTCCTTATTGGTAGATTTTTCTTTATTTCCATGGCTAGGAGCGCAGATATGTCCTGGGCATCTGGATGCCAACTGAAAGATGTCTTCTAACTCTTGCCCGAGCAGCTGTGGTGGTTGCCTCAATGCTTCCTCCAGCCAAGTGTTTTTCATCTCTACCTCTGAGACTTAATATTTTTTCTGGAGCTTTCCCCGGCTTGTTGACTTCTTCTCTATCATCCATAAGTCATTCATGTTTGATCCTTGGCTTGAACTTCTTTTCTTCCAAACTTGTATCTCCTCATTGACTTCTTGGTCCTGGCCATAAGATGCTTCCAGGTAACCGTTCGACCTGCTGAGAATGGTAATGTACCGAAACGTGTGTCTGATGTCTTGGTAGATGTGGAGCTTGTTGCTATGGGTAAGTTGTGATAATGCTGTCCACCAGGTGTCGCTGCTGCGCCGAGGTCCACCGGAGTTCACCATCCTCTTCCTGGTGCATGTAACTTCGTGTCAAGCGACACATTTTTTTATTTTTTTTAAAATACAGCGGTTTTTCCGAATCTGTTGGGTTTTCCGACGGCCACGCCCCTGGATTTCCGTTGCATGCAACCCAGCGCCGATGCGCCACAATCTGATCGCGTGCACCAAAAACATGGGGCAATTCGGCGCAAACCGGTAATTTTTGGAAAACCCGACGAAAATGAGCGATTCGGGCCCTTAGTAAATGAGCCCCTATATTGCCACAAGAATAGAACCACAAATAAAAAAAATCATTGTCTCCGTCTAAAGGTTGTGAAGGTGTCCACCCTCCAATGCTCAAAAATTCATGGGTCGTAGAGGAACAAAGTGACGTCTTCAAAGTCCCGGGAGCTTTCAGTCAATGTCAATCTGTGTGGAGCCCACTCTCTACTTCTACCAGACCAAGGTATTGATCTTCCGTCCAGCCTCCTCTCTGCAAATTTCACACGAGCCTATGGGGAGATGATAAAGCGGAGAAGAAAGTCTGGGAGACGTGACATTGTCTTTGAACATTTATTCCATGTTTAAAATAAACGCTGATGGAGCTGTAATGGAGAATAAAGTGCCCTCCAGATTAGCTTAATGCAGCACATCTGTCACCGCGTGCGCGCCTCCCGCCGCTTTCATCCCACCATGTGGCTTCATCTACAGACGGGGGATTCAAGGCGACCGGCCTATTACCAATAGCGCTTGATCTATTAGGATGTTCGCTCTTTTATTTTTACACTTTTGGAACAATCCTGTATAATGAACGGTGAATATTCTCCTAAACTCCAGGTATAGACTTTAGGCAAAGCTGAAATCTAGAAGGTGAACCCCAATTTTCCATATATTGGGGTAGCCAAGGCAGTTGAGATATTGAGAGCTATTCCACCAGAAGGTAAGTGGCAAGTAAGATAGGTTGACCCATCAGTAAGGTGGGTTCAATGGAAACAGGGCACACATAGCACCAGGGTGAATGGCGTATGTTACAGAAGATACCCAAATAGGGGATGTCTACATGTTCCATATGTCCTCACCAACTAGTTCTTACCCCCTGTGGGTTCTAGACTTCCCCTATACTTGTGTCTTGTGTTACATCCAGCCCTTTATCCTCCTTATTGGTAGATTTTTCTTTATTTCCATGGCTAGGAGCGCAGATATGTCCTGAGCATCTGGATGCCAACTGAAAGATGTCTTCTAACTCTTGCCCGAGCAGCTGTGGTGGTTGCCTCAATCCTGTCTCCAGCCAAGTGTTTTTCATCTCTACCTCTGAGACTTAATATTTTTTCTGGAGCTTTCCCTGGCTTGTTCTTCTCCATCATCCATAAGTCATTCATGTTTGATCCTTGGCTTGAACTTCTTTTCTTCCAAACTTGTATCTCCTCATTGACTTCTTGGTCCTGGCCATAAGATGCTTCCAGGTAACCGTTCGACCTGCTGAGAATGGTAATGTACTGAAACGTGTGTCTGATGTCTGGGTAGATGTGGAGCTTGTTGCTATGGGTAAGTTGTGATAATTCTTACATACTGGGATGGACTTCACTGCATACAACTCCTGTGCACCTTCCAATACTGGATCTACGATAAGATATATATACCGTTTAGCGAGGACATACATATACGAGTATATACCATTTTTTACCTTGATTTCCCAATGTACTGCTATGCATAATATGTTCTTCCTGTGTTTATGATATAATAAAAGATGCAGTTACACAGGGGTGTAACTAGAAGAGGCTGGGCCCCATAGCAGATTTCTGCATGTGTTTGCAGGTAGTTTGGTTGGCTATGTAAGCGTGTGTGGGCCACCGACTATACCAGCAAACGGGTTGGAGGGTTTTCGGCTGTGCCATCAGGTGGGGTCTGAGCAGGCGGTTATGACATCTGAAGAGGGTTGAGGTATCTGGCTGAGCTGTCGGGTGGGCGGCTGCGTCATTACTCGAGGGTCAGGGCGGTGAACTGTGCCATCAGTTGGGGTTAGGTTGAGTGGCTGTTCCTTCAGGTGATGGGTAGGACAAGCTTTTGGCTGTTCCGGGAGATGGGAGTGTGTTGGGTTGTGCCGGCGGGTGAGCAGCTCAAAGGAGATCTGCAGATGGACCTGTTTAGCAGGTGTTTCTGTACGCAGGGAGCTAAGGGCCCCTTTGTAATGCAGGGCCCCATAGCAGCCGCTATGGCTGCTTAGGCTGTTGCTACCCGCCTGCAGTTATATTTCTTTTTCTTGGCTCTGTTCTTTGATCCATGGCTTGGACTTCCTCTCTACCAAATCTGTAACTCCTCATTGACTTCTTGGTCCTGGCCATGAGATCCTTCCTGAGATCTACCCTTCTCATTCTCTGAGGTTACCAAAGTATTGAATGGAATCCAATAGTGAAAACTGGACTCCCACTCTCATGCTCAGTGGGGATTAGATCTGATATTTATTCTTATTTATGTCGATTAGGGACAACAATCAAATTCTGAACAAACCAAGGAAACATTTTCTTGAAGGAGTCAATTGAGAACAAGGGAAGCCCTGAGACACCACACTCCACCGGGCACTAGATGCACTGTGTGCAGCCCGAGGCTTTACTGTTCTGATCACGGTCAGTGATTGGCTTCTTCCTACCAATCCAGCAATAGGGCGGACACCAATGCAGTAATAAGCTCTACCAGTTTCAGAAATGTTGATGTGATCCAAAGCCCTTCTTCACTTTCCTCCTTTTTGATTATCCAAAATGGGAAGAGCTAGAAGAAAGCGGAGCCCTGAAGTCGGAGGACGTGAATAGTGCCCTGTGTACAGTGCAGGGAGCGGCAGATTCAAAAATTCTGGTGCCCTTTCTTCATGAATCTGGTGCCCCCTGCACTGCTCCGACAGAGTCCACCAACTTTTTTTGGTGCACCTGTTACCCCTTTAGGACATTTTGGCCTCTAGGACACGGCCCCATTTTTCAAATCTGACCAGTGTCACTATAAGTGGTTGTAGCTTTGGAAGGCTTTAACTTTTCCAGGGGATTTTGAGTTTTTTTCTCGTGACACTTTGTACTTTGGATGATATCTTCTGTGTTAATGGAAATTTGCCAAAAATTTCAAAAGATTCTCCATTTTCTAAGTTCTAAATTCACCAGATTTGAGGCAGTTAGTCAGAGCACCCAAATTAAATGATAAATTCCCAAATGTCTGCTTTGGATGTTGGATAGTTTTTTAAGAATCCACATATTTTACTAGAAAGTAATGAGGCTTAGAATTTGGGGGCAATTTTTAATTTTTTTGGTGTAATCTCCAAAACTTGTATTCATAGGGACCTGCTCAACTTTCAATTGACTGTGAGAGGCCTAAGTAATGGCAAGATAGTAAATTACCTCATTACGGAAACTACAACCCTCAACGTATGAAAAAGCAAGTTTAACCCCCTCAGGATGTAGCCAGTTTAAAGCTTAAGGCTCAGCCCCATTTTTTGTATTCTGACTTTATATGGTTATAACTTTTGAACACTGGGGCTCATTTACTAAAGGTCCAAATCGCACGATTACGTCAGGTGTCCCGACGATTTCCGATTTGCACCGAATTCTGCCCGGATTTCGGTGCAATCGCGCCAGGAAATTGGGGAGGGGCATGGCCGCCGGAAAACCCGACAGATTCGGAAAAGCCGCGGTAATTTTTTTTTTTAAAGTGTCGCTTGACACGCACTTACCTGCACCAAGAAATAGAAGGTGAACTCCGGTGAACTCCAGCGGACCTCAGCACAAAAAATTGGGGATCATTATTGTTTTTAATTAAATTTTAAATTATATATTAGAAACCCCCTATATATCAACCCATTATCAAATCTGCACCCCTAAAACTATCAGACCCTGCTTTTAGGAAAATTGTTATTGTTGAGATCTTCATAGTAATTAAATCAAAAGGGAGGCGAAATTTGGAATGGTCAAATTGTGCCGGTTATACATTCATTTAGCCCTAAAATTTACACATTTCCAAAAGATAAAAAGAGAAAACCAGCCTTACAATTTGTTATGCAATTTCTTCTGAGTACAGAGACCCCCCACATGTGGCCGTTACTTGTTGTAGGGGGGCACAGTGCGGTGCAGAAGGGAGGGGCCACTCAGAATTTTGTGGTTTTTTAGGTGGTTCGTGGCACACTTTTTTGCACTATAAAATATTTGTTTTTCTGTTAATGTTGCCATGCGAGGGCTTATTATTTGTGGGATGAGATGCATTTTTCAGCACTATTTGGGGGCGGCTATGCCCTATTTCTAAAAATGTAGAAACTTTTTTTGTTGGGGGTTGTAGAAAAAACATCAACGCTGTGATTAATTTTTGTGTTTGTTTTTTTTTGTGTTCGCCATGTAACCTAAGTAATCATTTATTCAACGAGTCACTACGATTACTGCGATGCCAAATTTCGATATTTCTGCCTACATTTTACTAATTTTGTACAATAAAACCTCATTTGGGGAACAAAAATCTATAATTTGCATCGATTTCCAAATAGCATAACTCTTTTCATTTTTGGTCCATATAGCTGAATGAGAGCTTGTTTTTTGCGGGACATATTATGCTTTTTTAACAAAATTGTGTATTGATAGGTTTTTTTAGATGACTTTTTACTTATTAATTTTAGCATCGCCGTCTTTTCAGATTTTTGTGTTGCACCGGGTATAGTGCGGCCGCAGACACTTTGTAAATACATGTGCAGCAGTTTACACTTAGAAGAAAACTGGTGCAGGGGCTTTAATGAATGCCGGCCATAATGTTCACATTTAGCACCTAGTTTGGTCCTGCCAGTCCTCTTTAGTGGGTGTTGTCATGTCATGATTCTCCAAATGTTGATAATTATCAAAAGAGCAGACCTAATAGAAAGAGGAGCCGAAACCTGAAGAAGGTCTCCAGTGGAAGCCATAAAGTACATTTCAACAGTGCATGGACCCATGTGGGAGAACATAGTCATGAGAACCTGCCTACAATGTGGACCTCACTTTAGTGGCGCCTGCTGTTCCAGTGCAAGGATTTACCATTTGGGTCACTTTGATGTAATCAAATCTCTATAAATCTCTTCCTATTATCCAAAGTAAACAGACTTTAACACTAGGGGTGGCAGGGGATCAGTGGGGACACGTACCTTTACGTATCTGTATGGGAATATATGGACATGGGGTAAATAATGATCATAGTCAAGACTCCATCAGATCCTACAATATTCTGCACCACGGAGAACGGCTGAATCCAGGCTGGAAATGTAAAAAGCAGCTAAAGTAGCAAATTTGTGTCTAATTTTAATAAAAGTTTCATTACATGGAGACAAATGATGGGACAGGAAGGAGCAGCTTGTGGCTGGCAGCGATGTTCCCCTAAGTCCCAGACGTCGGACTGACTGCTCACGCCAGGACGTTATGTACAGGGATGGAGACATTAAGGGCGGCCGTACTCTGACTGCTAATTGTTCCAGACTGACTGAAATTGCAACATTGATTTCAGGGGGAAAATGTAATGGAAGAGTTTGGAATTACAAAAAAATGTGACCGTTAATATCTCTGTACTTCTTGTTCTAACAGGATGGAAATTGACAGAACAACAAGGAGAGCAAGAAAGGAGCCAGCTCCACCTGTCCATAGTTGTAATGGGTTCAAAAGGGATAACCCTTCCCCTCACGCTGTGGAGGTGCAGGGAACTTTCCTGGTGTGCCGCTGTGGGGGGCAGGGGAGCCCATCTACTGTGCAGCTGTAGAGGCAAAAGGGACCTCCTTTATGTGCTGCTGTAGAGGTTCGACGGAATAGGGGAATCCTGTGCAGCTGTGAAGGTGCAGGGGGACCCTCCTGTTGTGTAGCTGTGGGGTGCAGGGGGACCCTCCTGTTGTGTAGCTGTGGAGGCGCAGGGGGACCCTCCTGTTGTGCAGCTATGGAGGTGCTCCTGTTGTGCAACTGTGGATGAGTAGGGGGACCCTCCTGGACTGTAGCTATGGAGGTGCAGGAGGACTCTCCTGTTGTGCAGCTATGGAGGTGCAGGGGGACCCTCGTGTTGTGCAGCTGTGGAGGTGCAGGGGGACCCTCCTGGACTGTAGCTATGTATGTGCAGGGGGACCCTCCTGGACTGTAGCTATGGAGGTGCAGGGGGGACCCTCCTGTTGGGTAGCTGTGGTGGAGCAGGGGACCCTCCTGTTGTGTAGCTGTGGAGGCGCAGGGCGACCCTCCTGTTGTGCAGCTATGGAGGTGCTCCTGTTGTGCAACTGTGGATGAGTAGGGGGACCCTCCTGGACTATAGCTATGGAGGAGCAGGGGGATCCTCATGTTGTGCAGCTGTGGAGATGCAGCGGCAGCCTCCTGGACTGTAGCTATGGAGGTGCAGGGGGACCCTCCTGTTGTGCAGCTGTGGAGGTGCAGGGGGACCCTCCCGGACTGTAGTTATGGAGGTGCAGGGGGACCCTCCTGTTGTGCAGCTGTGGATGGGTAGGGAGACCCTCCTGGACTGTAGCTATGGAGGTGCAGGGGGACCCTCCTGTTGTGCAGCTGTGGAGTTGCAGGGTGACCCTCCTGGGCTGTAGTTATGGAGGTGCAGGGGGACCCTCCTGTTGTGCAGCTGTGGAGGTGCAGGGGGACCCTCCTATTGTGCAGCTGTGGAGGTGCAGGGGGACCCTCCTTTATTGAAACCATAAATAATTTAACCATTTCTTTATTTAGATATATAAACACTTTTAACCATTCCTACAGACACGCGCTGTATGCCACCTTATCTATGGCTCAAACTGTGACAAAAGTAAACCAAAAAAACAATATAAAAAAGGGAGGAAGCGAGGGAAAACCGATGAAGAAGAGGGCGAGTCACTGCTGTGCAGAGTATTTAAAGGGAACCTGTCATCAGACAGGTCTAATAAACCACTGCCTGTATGTTGTCAAGCAGCTGTGCAGCTTCATGACCCAGCTAGGGGGTATCATCCAGTAAAGCAACTTTGAAGTTAAGTCAAGCTCTCTCTGCCTCTGAAACCTCCTACCATGTGATTGATATCATGCGCTGGACTTCAGGAGATCTGATCAATGATGTCCCAGGACGCAGGACCATAATTACTGTAAAGGGGGCATTTTAAGACAGGGAGAGCTTGACTTCAGTGTTAAACTCTCTGCCTCCTTGACTTCACTTCAAAGTTGTTTTTCTGGATGATGCCACCACATCGGACCATGGAAGAAACACAGGGGGTCATTTACTAAGGGCCCGATTCGCATTTTCCCGACGTGTTACCCGAATATTTCTGATTTGTGCCGATTTTTCCTGAATTGCCCTGGCATTTTGGCGCACGCGATCGGATTGTGGCGCATCGGCGCCGGCATGCACGCGACGGAAATCGGGGGGCGTGGCCAAACGAAAACCCAACGGATTTGGAAAAACCACCGCATTTAAAAAAAAAAAAGTGTCGCTGGACACATGCTTACCTTTACCCGGCCCGGCTTGGTGAACTCTATTGCATTCAGCGCAGCAGCGACATCTGGTGGACGTCGGAGGAACTGCCTTAGTGAATCGCCAGAAGACCCGAATCCAGCGCAGAGAACGCGCCGCTGGATCGCGAATGGACCGGGTAAATAAATCTGCCCCATAATCTGGAAGCTGCTGCACTGATTGACTGGTAGTGGTTTATTACTCAATATCTGATGACAGGTTCCCTTTAAGCATATGCTCAACACCTGTACACCTGTATTCTGACTGCTGCCCCCTCTGAGCAGTCATTAGCCCAGCAGTAATACGCCTGAGGGCTATCATGGAAGCACTTCTGACACGTATCTATCAGCTTGTGCCGTCCCCTTTATATATACTAATAAAACGTTAGTGATGATCCTCTGCCGCCGCGTCCCCCAGCTCTGTCCTCAGAGTCACCGGGAAGAGAAATGAAGAGTTTTCATGTCTCCTCTGAGGGGGATAAACCCAAAAGCTGCAGGATGTAAAGAAGGAGATTACCACCTACACCGGACACTATATGGCACAGTGCAAGACGATAAAGATGAGCACAAAGTGTAAAACGATGGCACATGGAGTGGTCACCATAACAGCACAGGATGGCACATGGATCAGTATAACAGCACAGGATGGCACATGGAGGGATCACTATAACAGCACAGGATGGCACATGGATTACCATAACAGCACAGGATGGCACATGGAGGAATCACCATAACAGCACAGGATGGCACATGGAGGGTATGGATCGGATTCAGGCGCGAGTTCATAAGGTCTGCGTCCACTTCCTGCAGTTGTCGCTGGTGGTGTGCTGGAAGTCCGCTTGGAGTTCACCTTTTTCTCCTGGTGCATGTGAAGGCCTGATCTTGCGACACATTTTGTTTTGAATTTCACGGTTTTCTGAATCCATCGGTCAGGACAAACCGACGGAATCAGCGGGTCCGGGGACCCTAATAAATGTGCCCAATGGGCCTGAGCGCACCTGTATGTGCATAATGCGCATCCTTGGCGGTCGTGACCCTAACTGCCATATTGCTGCCCCTGGAGGTTCCTGGGGGGCTCTTACCTATTTTAAGTTAAAGGGGTCCTAGAGGGGAGTGACTTCATTGCTGTTCCGTCGTCTCTACAAGAAAGCCAAGAAAAGACGTCACCCGTGCAGCAGGTTAGGTCCAATCTTGGGGACAACGTTATATGTTCAGATGTGCACAAAATTTTGCAAATAACCCACAACTTAGGTAGAGGAAGTCACTGCGTTCTCAACACAACTGACATGCCCCCCCCCCCCAAAAATGTACCCCATGACGGCTCCATAAAATTATAGTGGTACAATGGTAATACATTAACAGAGCTCACGACACTGATCCGATGTTGCAGCTGGCGAATTGCGCTCAGGAAGTCCTCCCATAACAGCTGTGAAACTTCATTTACTCCTCAATAAAACTATGGAACAGAGAACATTAGGAAAATGATCCATTTTGCGGACTAATTGGAAGGGTTAATTAGATGCCCGGCATGGGATGGATGGAGAAAGAAATTAATAAGCGCAACAATAAAATGAAACTGCACAGTTGATCTTGTTCATTTATGCACACGCATCATGAAATCCCATGCTGCTAACCTAACGAGGACGCGCCGAATCCTAAGTGATTAACTAATTTGAAGCCGCTCGGGGCAATTTACATAAATTCTACAATGTACATTAGGGAGGGGGCGGGACTCTCAGCCCCCGCAAACTATGCCAGGACCGGAAATCACGGTTTTGCATGGATCCAGGTCATCGGTGTTGCTGATATGGGAAGTAGTAGTAACAAGGTTATGAATACTCTTCAAAAAAAATTTACAAACTACAAAGAAGTATAAAGAGCAACTCTATGGAGGGCAAATTAGTTACATGGTTCCGTTCGATACCCGATCGAAAGAACGGTCTGGCCGAAGATGAGTCCGGCGTGATTCACGAAAGGAGCTTCTGTGCCCAAGTTCCTGCATCGCGCTTCCGGCCGAGTCCGCAGGAGTTCACCTCTCTTCTTACCGGTGCTTGTCTTGCGCACATTCTCAATGTTAAATCCCACGCATAGTCAGAATCCGTCGGGTTCTACACTGCCCAGGCCCCCAGATTGCCCCGCACCGACTGCGCAAAATCCAATCAAGTTGCGACACAATCCAAGGGCGTGATGCGGAAGCAAAATGGAAAACCGTATGGAAAACCCGCGTTTAGATAGCAGCCATTGGGGAGATTTACTTACCGGTCCATTCGCGATCAGTGGCGCGTTCTCTGCGCTGATGCGGGTCCGCCATGATTTATAAGGCTGCGCTGAAGTCCATGGAACGCACTGGAATTCCACGAGTAGGCTGAGTGAAGTAAGTGCAAAGCGCCGCAACACATTTTTTTTTTTTAAATGCAGCGTTTTTTCCGAATATGTGTGGTGTTTCGTTTGGCCACGCCCCCGATTCCAGTGCCGATGTGCACAATCCGATAGCGGTTGCACAAAATCCCGGGACAATTTCAGGGAAATTTGGTGCAAAATCGGAATATTCGGTTAGCAGTCGGGGCAAAACGCGAATCGGGGCCCTTAGTAAATGACCCCCTTTTTTATGGTGAATGAATATATTAGTCTCACTCCAGATTATGACCCCAGAAGTCTCTACACTCAAGTCTTAAGTCTTATATAAATAAGATAGCTCCATGATGTACCCATCATGAGAGGCTTCTTGCGCAGCAATGTTACCTTGGCAAGAGCACTTTTTCATAATATGTTTACAAAGTAGCAAAGGTTTGAATTCTAACTAAGATAGATTGCAGCTGGGTGTATGGACTTTCAAGGGCTTTTTGATCTCTCTTTCTTTCATGATGTCAAAACTTTTTTCATGTGTCATTTATTATTATGTCAAATAGGTTATGGAATCTATGGTTTGATTTCTTTTCTGTGATGTGGATTGGATGTGTCGCTAATGAGAATTAGTCACGTCAAATAGCAAACTCTAGAAATATATTTACTGTTCTTACTTATTGCACCACTGTAGATAGATAGACATGAGAGTACATTTGTCATTAACTATATTCTATGAGAGGAAATTGGAATATTTGATTATGATAGCAATGATGGTTTTATCTTATAGGATGTGATGACGAGTTATTAGCAGAGACTCCATAAGCTCCGGAGGAGAGGCGGCCGCCATGTACCAGAAACTCAGATACCTCTGACCTTTCTTTATTCTTGAAAACCACTCGCGTAAAGAACATCTCAACGTCATAAATCATCCGTTTCACTCACCTCCTTGTAAGGAAAGGCCCCGGGCAAATTATCATGGTTTAAAGAGTTATGACATGTTTTCATCAGCAGAATATAAAAAGGATTAGAAAGGACAAACGAGAAGAAAAAGAGACAGAAGAGGAGATAGATTGGCCATAACACCATAATACAGACATGGTACTACAAGGCAGGGGATATCTCCTCTACATATCAACGCTACTACTACAGAAGTTAGATCCTTACATAGGGGGCAGTATTATAGTAGTTATAGTCTGTACATAGGGAGAAGTAGAAGTATATAGGAGTTATATCCTGTACATAGGGGGCGGCAGATTATAGTAGTTAATTTTGTCATCTGGGGCAGTAGTATTATAGTAGTATATTCTGTACATAGGGGGCAGAGTTATAGTAGTTATATTCTGGACATAGGGGGCAGTATGAGAGTAGAATCCTGTACATAGGGGGCCAGATTATATAGTATATTCTTTGTACATAGGGAGCGTAATAGATAGTAGTTCTATTCCTGTACATAGGGGGCAGTTTATAGTAGGTATATTCTGTACATAGGGGGCAGTATTAGAGTAGTTAGTATTCTGTACTAGGGGGCAGTATTATAGTAGTTATATTCCGTACATAGGGGGGCAGTAAGATAGTAGTTATATTCTTGACCTAGGGGCAGGATTTAGTAGTTATATTCTTGTACATAGGGGGCAGTATTATAGTAGTTATATTCTTGTCAGAGGGGCAGTATTTAGTAAGTTAAATTCTGGTACATAGGGGGCAGTATTATAGGAGTTATATTCTGTACAAGGGGAGTATATAGTAGTTATATTCTTGTACATAGGGGGCAGTATGATAGTAGTTATATTCTGTCCATAGGGGGGCACGTAGTTATAGTAGTTGAATTCTTGTACATAGGGGGCAGGAGTATGTAGTCTATTCTTGTAAATGGGGGGCAGATTATAGTAGTTATATTCTTGGAATAAAGTGGTAGTATTATAGTAGTTATATCTCGTACATAGAGGCAGTTCAGTATTATAGTATTTATTCCTGTACATAGGGGCAGTAAGGGCAGTATTATAGTAGTTAATTCGTACATAGAGGCAGTAGGTATAGTAGGTAGATTCATGTACATAGGGGGGGGCAGGATTATAGTAGTTATTTCCTACATACGGGCGCAGTATTATAGTTAGTTTATTCTGTACATAGGGGGCAGTATTATAGTAGATATATGCTTGTACATAGGGGGGCAGTATTCTACTAGGTAATTCCTGTACATAGGGGCAGATATTATAGTAGATATATTCCTGTATAGGGGGCAGTATTATAGTAGATATATTCCTGTACATAGGGGGCAGTATTATAGGAGATATATTCCTGTAAATAGGGGGCAGTATTATAGTGTTATATTCTTGTACATATGGGGGGCAGTATTTAGTAGTTATATCCTGTACCTCAGGGGGCAGTATTATAGTAGTTATTTCCTGTACATAGGGGGCTAGTATTAAGTAGTTATATTCTTGTACATAGGGGGCAGTATTATAGTAG